>BLKR01008582.1:0-17061 GCA_011170035.1 Teleogryllus occipitalis
AATAAATATACCAGCTTCATGTCAACGATGTAAAGAGGGAAGGTTTAATTTTGATTATGAAAATTAATGATTTCAAAAATCATAATTCAAGAATTTTTTACAATAGATCCAGACGGCCCCATAAGCAATGTGGAAACAATCACGAAATATATGAATTTACGTCCAAAACACATCAACCACGAGAAATTCTTCTTGTTTTACAACCGTGGAAAACGTAGCGTACAGAAAGTTGGTATTCACAAGATTGCTGGAGTGCCAAAAATTATAGCCACCTATCTTGGTCTCCCAGAACACGAAAAATACACGAGCCATTCTTGAAGAAGAACTTCGACTACGTCATTGGCCGAATCAGGAGCTTCGGTTACAGATTTGAAACGTTTTGGTGGGTGGCGAAGCTCTACCGTAGCCATATCCTATGTTGAAGAGTCCGTTGTAAATAAGGTCAAAATGCCCCCCCCCCAAAAAAAATACTATTGGCGAGGAAGGTGGCGCGTCGACTTCCAGTGGCGACACCACATCGTCAGTAAATATTACTGGAGAAGAGATTCATTTCGTGGAATGTCATGAAAATAATGCTAATTTACTCAATATTTATTTTTCTAACTGCACAATTAATAACATTACAATTAATAATGAGCATCCTCCAAAATAATAACTTTTATTCCTATTTGTCTTGTAAATTGGCATGTTGTTTTTTCGTGATAAAGTTGGCTTGCGATGAATCGGTGGTTGTTTATTTACGTTGCTAAGGATGTTAAATTCTTAACATACACGTAGGTACAAGTGATCGTAACAAACCTGAAGGGTTACATGTTAACAAGGGTTAAAGAGGCATGTGACCGATAAAATTATTAATAGTTTCATAATCAGAGATGTAGATGTTCTACAGTGCCGACCTGGATGGCCGAGGTGGCTAAGAGCGCGTACCGACTCAGCGCTTGGGTCCGAACGGGAGTCGCTAGTTCGAGTCCCACCCTGGGTATGGTTGTTTTTTCCTTGTCTCTCATATATGTATTGTCGCGGAGGACCTCGTGTTTTGCTGACCGTAGATCAGAGGAGTTCGCAAGTCTATTAGTGTCTAATGTCTAATGACGAATATGCGTCCCATCGCGATGTAAAGGGTAGCTGGCAGTCGGCTGGATAAAAGCCCTAGTGAAAAAAGTACTACAATAAAAATTCTGATTTCTTCAATTTTTCAATATACTGCATCTGCTTTAAAACATTAAATCATTACCAACTTAAACATTGCGAGACGCAGCCGACATGACACAGGATTATACAACAAAGTATTGATCTGGAAATATTTTTTGTTATATCTCAATAAAGACGTTTCAGATCGCTCTAGGTATTAAAAACAGGAAACTTACAAAACTATTCTGTGATATTTTTTTTGAAGAAATGTTTTAATGCATTTTGTATATTTTCCTAACCTGTCTTTCTGGCATTTGCCTTGAACTGCCAGATGCTTTGTCGGCCCTGGTACAATCGTTTGGGAAATTGTTGTTCCAGAGTTGCTATTTAGATATGAATCTCCTCAGAAGCACAATTCCTCACCTGAACATTTTCTCTCATCAGTGAAGTGTGTTGAAAAATTAATATTTACATCACATACTTTCCCATCTGATAACGTATCAATGGATGTTGTAATTTTTATCTTGTTATCGGAACCTGAGACTTCTGTTTATGTTCTTCGTAGTTTCGATAATCACAAGGTATGTTATTTATCTTATGATGTGGATTTTGATAATGTCGCATACAATTGCGGCAGGTTTTGTTTGAAATTATCTTGAGAATTCGTCAATTTTTGCTTCTAATTTCTTATTGCTGTTTACTTATTTCATCGCGAGAATTAAATATTTCACCGATTATATAGGAATATAATGCAACAAAATCTCTTGAAAGCGGACTCACCTCTACAACAGACTGAATAAAACAAATTCAAAATAGAATAAATGTGTAAAAATATTCTTATTATTACTATTATGTTAATATTTTTATTACTATTATTATTTTTACTATTATTATTAATTTTATTATTATTACTACTATTATTATTACTATTATTATTTGACATAAAACTGGAATTTTGACGAACTTCGCTTAAACTTACGTACAAATATAGTCATATGAATAAGCAGTTAACATAACTTTCTTGTGGTCTGAGAATATGTATTTCTGAATGTAAATAGTAATATAATTCATGTCTTTTTGAATCACAATCCTGTGGAAAGTCGAAATAATTACTAGCAGGGCTCGGATTCTGAAATGTTATCTTTTCACTGGTACATTCTAGATGAATCTAAGTTCTAAATGACTGTTTATCACGACATATGGATGATAGAAATGTTCAGTTATTACGTCATTTTTTGACATTTTGCAATTTTTAGATCATTTTTTACCTTTGCGTCATTTTTAAGCATTTTGTTGTCTTTTCTCCTTGTTCACTATTTTGTTACGAAATGTTTCATGAATTTACAATGACAAACTAAAACAAAATTTTATGTATCATCAGTTCTTGACAAAATTCACGACTGCAGTGGACTCTGTTTTTCGAACTCTCAAAATTAGACGGATCTTCGGTAACTTCCTCGGCGTTTCAAAACTGACAGTTGGAGGATCGGAGCTAAGGATTAAATTTCCTCCTAAAATAAAGAGTGCAATATTAAATGTAATTTTATACAAATAAATTTTATTTACAATTGTAAAATGCTTTGAATAAATAAACATTTTCATACAATTTTTTTAATAAAAAATTAGGTCATTTTCCCATTATTTTTTAGTCATTTTATAGGTAATTTTCAAACAATTCGTAGGTCATCAGAATCCGAGCCCTCATAATACTAACTAAATAGCCAAAATATTCCATGTTCATTATTAAAATACACTTTTCTATACTTTGGCCTCGACTGGTTTCTCATTCTTCTCCTTAAAATGCCTTCTCCATTTCTCATTACCAGCGATCACTCTGTCATACTTTTTTCTGACTTGTACCAGTTGAAACAACTCATACGCACTCGAAATACCATTCCATTTGTGGATGTTAGCCAACCAGGACATCCTCTTCCTGCCAACTCCCCGACTGTCGTGAACTTCCCCGATCATTATAAGTTGTAATAGTTCATAATTTGAGTTTCTAAGAAAATGTCCAAGATATAGTGTTTTTTCTTTCTTAATACGTTTCAACATCACTCGACATGTGTCATTCGGAATTAAGTACGTTACTTTTAAGTACGTTAGTCATACCGCACTTTGTCAGTTCAGGGAATTCTCAACTTCCTCCTCTTCATTTACATCTCGAATGATTCCAGTCTACTAATAGATGCTGTTTTCGGTGTGTAGGTTTTAATGTCATGTAAGAGAAGAGCTGTCCAAAATATTGTGCCGTTCTCCATCGGCGTGTAAAACTCGGGTCTCTCATTCACAAACAATTCCGCATTTTTTAAATGCGAGTCTCGCTATTTCAATTCTCGTCCTTATTTCAACATTTGATGTCCGTGATTCTTTTGCAATTTGTTCCAAGTATTTATAATTTAAAACCAGTTCAATACGTTAAACATTTATGAAACGCACTTGCCCCATTAATAATTAACATTAACTTTATTTTATATATATTTATTTCTAATCTATAATTTATGCAGCTGATTTATTTGGTGAATTAGCTATTACAAATTAGCTGCACAATCTGCCAAGATAAGTGTATCATCAGCATAACGTATATAAAAAATAGGAAAACTATTCACTTTTACTTCCACTTTAGAATCTTCTAAAACATCCTTGAAAACATATTCTAAATACAAGTTAAATGACCAAGGAGACAAAATACACACCTGTCTGACACATTTCCTCCCAGCCACTTTCTCAGTGAGGTGTTGATCAACTTGCACTCTAGCAGTTTGTCCCAATAAAAGTTCTTTTTGGTACGTGTATCTATTAATTCCAAATTAATACCCTCTGGAATGTATATAAAAAATCATATTTCACATTCTCACTTTTTTAAATCTATAAAATACTAGCACAACCCGGTCGCTGTTGTCCTGCCCTCTCTCTCTCCCTCTCTCTGTTCACTTTAACTTTTCCCTCTCTTTTTTCTTCTCTGTTTCCCTCTCTCTTACCCCTTTCCCTCTTCCCCTCTCATTTCCCTTCCCTCCCTCCCTCTTTTTCAGATTATTTTTCTCCCTCTCCCCTTCCTCCCTGAGTTCCCTGTCTCTCTCGTCCTTTCTCTTTCCCCCTCTCTCTATTTCTCTCTCTGTCATTCTCTCTCAATCGTTCATTCTCTCTCTTTCCTTTTCGCTATCTTTCTCCCTCTTTTTCTCTCTCTATTTCCTTTTTTACTTTCCCCCTCACTCTCCTCACGTTATCCCTAGCATTTCCCTCTTTTTCCCTCTCTCTTTTCTCCCATCTCACTTTTACCGTCTTTACCTCTTTCTCTTTTTTCTTTCTTTCCACCTCTCTCTCTCTCTTTCTCCCTTTATCTCTCTCCCCCTCTCTCTTTCCTCCTGTCTCTTTCATTCACTTTTCGTATTATGAGCTTTTTAAATTTTCTGTACGATTTTTTAAAAAAAATATTTGTTACAAACTTTGTCCTGGCAATAACGAACACCAAAAAAAATTATCCAATTTGGTGCAGTCGTTCGAAAGTTATACGCTTACATGCATTTCGGCGATTCATTTTTATTTATATAGATAAGTAGATATCTCGACTTTCATCCAAACATGTCTCTATTAAAACGAGTGGGAAACTGCGCTTCCCGTGTTCCAGATACTTTTAGAAAACCAAACTGATACTTCCTATATCTACTTCCACTTTTCTGCATATACGATAAAGTATGATGTGTAAAAACTCTTTGAGTACGTGGCTCACCAAACTTATAGTCCAATAATCGTCACATTTCTTGCACTAATGGTCCTTTGAAGCGTAACAAACAGACTTTAGCCAATCAGTACGTAGTTACCCATGGACATGTATACACATAAAATTTTAATGATTTGTAATATTAGCAATATTCTCATCGTTTAGAAGTTTTAAAATGTTCACATTTATGACATCCAAATCTACAGATTTGCCATTCTTCTTGCCAAAATTTACCTTCTAAACTTCGTCCTTGAGTATACGAGGTCCAGTTCCGTTTATTAACTCAGGCAGTACTCTCGATCACCACTACACAGATTTTCAGCATAAGTCTTCCAATTACTTTCTCATTAATAGCGGAGAGTGGAAGTCACTGATGGGCAACACTGATCCTTTATTCTGTGGAACTATTACTGCCTTCTAATATTCTCCATCCGATGATTTGTGCGTGGAAATATTCTTAGAGACGTTTGCGGTAAATTTGGTTCCTTTACATTGGAAAGTGGCTCAGGGCATCAGCGTGCTGCGGTGCCTCTGACTGGGAGGTCCTAGAGTTTGGGGCCCGAAATATTCTTTAAAATATACAACTTGTGCATGGTGAAGTGACAAGTGCCAAAAATAATGAAGAGAAACAGTGTTTTTGCTTACCTATAACAAGTGTTAATGACTGTCGAATATCAAGTATTATAATGCCAGTTATTTGACCGTAACTCATTTTATTTTATCGGGCCTAGATACATATTAGTTGATTTCACATAAACAGCAATGGGACAGAAATAAGTTAACAAACATATTCGACAGACTTCATTTAAAACACAAACTTCTTATTGTAGCGTATACAATAAAATATAAAAATATTGTAGCACATGGTGTTTACACCCGACGAATGACGAATTATGTATTAAAGAATCTATAATTTGAATATTGGCAAATCATGATTGATTAGCTGCAGTGAAGCTGTTATCGTACAAAATGGTTGCCATAAAAGCTTGTAGTAGTTCGGATTATGCCCATTAGGTTGCAGTTCTATGCATTTCAACCTGAGAGTCCCTGGATACAGAGAGTAGCGCAACCCGAACGACCGCCGCCAATTAACATCCTTTCACTCGAAAGCCCCGCCAGGCAGCATTCAGGAGTTGAGGACACATGATAACAATCGAAGGCATTATGAGGAATTTCGAGTAATATTATCATTGGCTTTTGGCAGATTGGTAGTTCCTAACTTACCCACAATATCGTTTAGTTCAACTGGATATAAAATGGCGGCACCGGTGGCGCAAAGGAATGCGCTACTCTCTGTATCTAGGGACTCTTATTTCAACCGATAACAGCCAATAACAGGATAAACGAAATAACTGTTATTTTGCGTAACAGTTACGAAACGTTAACTGTTAAGAAACAACAGTTTAGCTGTTAAGGGTACATCCCTAGTGTGTAGGGGGAGGGGCTCACCTCGGAGAGGCGCGCGGCGAGCGCGGAGCCGGCCGAGCCGCCGCCCACCACCACGAAGTCGAAGGCGCTGGCGTCGGGGGCGGCGGTGAGCGGCGGCACGCGGCCGCAGGGGTCGTCGAGGAAGCACTGCTGGCGCAGCACCGTGTCCAGCAGCGCCATGAACGCCAGCAGCCCCGCGCCGCACGTGGGCGCCAGCGACGGGCCCAGCACCGGCGCCGCCGCCAGCGTCGACGGGCACCCGCACGCCTGCCACACGTGCCGCACAAAATATTAAATATTAAACTTACCGTTTTCTTCTGCCAAGTGTGGCGTCGCGCATCGCTTCCTTGCGAGCCGTGCCGGGAAAACCGTCCTCCCCCATGCTTAAGCCGGATGCGGGGTTGGGGGCGGTTGGCATGCGCTGTGCACGCTGACGCGCGCCGAGCTGAAGACGCGCAGAATAGGCCAGGGGGTGGGGCAGGAAACTCTCCAAATATAACTATAGAGAAAGGTTAGTGCGAGTCGTGGACTATGTCGCAAGACTCCTAGAGGAGGCTGGCCGTCGAGCCTTCCTGACGCCCGCCGGCATGGGAGCGCCGAGGGGAGGGGGCGAGCCTCCGGGTACTTAAGGCTGCATCAACTGCGCCCACGCGGGATATGTAGAGGGTCGAAAGGCCGAGTGATATCTCCGGTGCTATCCTAGCACGCGGTCTTCGAGGCGAAGACCGGTTTGGCGTCAGGCCATGTTGTAACGATAGTTAAGGGACTCTGTCCGACAGCTTCGCACCACGCGTTGCTAGCCTGCTTTAAAGCAGTGGTACTGGGCTGGGCCTAGGGACGGTCGCGGGGGTTTCGCGGCTAAGCCATTGGAAACGATGCCGGAGATTTTTATTTTGTAAATTATTGTGTAAATATAGTTATATATTTATTTTAGAAACAGTCGTCTGTGTTATTTATTCCCAGTACGTCACACAATACTCATGATAGTTTACTTGTACAATACTGCCAATGACAAATAAATTATTTACTTACATATTTAAATGCAACTTTTAGGCAATATCACTACCTAACAACATTAGTTATTTAAATTATTTTTAAATTTAGTAAACGAAGATTGTTGAAACAGTGCTGCAGGTAAGCTATTCCAATTTCATATCGTTCTATTCACAAATGAATACTTTCCTACGTCTGTTCGTTGCTTCTTCTCCTGAATTTTGCACTTGTGGTAATTTTTGCTGGTGTACGATTTACTTACGCCTTATTCGATTTTCTTCCCAAGCTTTGCCTTTCCCCAAATGCGCTCTATGCATTGCCAGCAGTTTTAGCTTAATATTAAAAATTATATAAAAATATTAAATATTAAAAATCAACATTAAATCTACTCTTGGGTGGGAAACATGTGGTGCTAAAAACAGCACGTATTTTCTCGCACATACTTTCTTGTAAAATTACTCAAATTTTCGAAAAATTGTACATGACCTTATTGCAAAATCTATCATTAACTAACACATTTCATTACGAGAAAAATATCTATCTTTAATATTTTAGTTGTACGAAAACGCCGAAAAAAATTGAAATATCGGTTTCAAATTCAATGGACCGCGACATCAGCCAGTCAATTGGGGAATATCAATTTTGGAAAAAAATCGGCTGAACGGTTTAGCCACTAGCGTTGTTTACAGACGGACTGACAGTCAGACGGGCAGACTTACAGACGGACGGCCAGACGTTTTGTCGTCATTCGATTTTCCGGTATCCGGGGTCGCTATGTGACAAATAAACAACCGGCGTTAAGGATCATTTTCGTTAGGTTGAAATGACAGAGCAGAGGCGGAATAAGCATTGCTTTGAGAGAAATAAGAAAAATATATAGAATTCGGATGCTTCCGAGTTTTTAGAAGAACATTCATTCGCTAGAGCAACGCGGTGATGAGCGGGTCGGCTCTTGATATATTTTACTAGATCGAGGAAAGACTGTAATTGACAGTTGTATAAAGTTAACTATTGTTTCTTATATTAGGAGAGAGCGTTCTTGTAAGAAGAAAAATACGTATCTAGGCGTCCACCCGAAACGTTAGTGAGGGAAGTCACGGATTATAATAGTATCGCCGGGAGAATTTGGAACCAGATCACGGACATTAGGCGAGGACTTTATCCAGAAGCAAGATTCTGCTGCGTCGACGGAGAAGGTTCTACGGGGCGCCATCGAACGAAGAAGTAAAGAGCGCGCGAAGACCCACGAATGAATAACAAGGTTTTATAACTATTGTAAAACAGAGAAAACTGGTCGTGACCAAAGATTGATTCATTTTTGATTATCATTATAATAAATTCTAATTTGTTAAGTTGAAAGAAAGCTGATTATCATTGTTCGTTACGTGCAATCCAGCATTTTAATAAGATTTTCAAATTCCTCGCCACTCCGTATGGATGGCAGATTGAATAATTGGTTGCAGAGTACGTAGTAACAATTATGAACTTCAAACCCCAATTAACTGAGCTAGCACAACATAATTTAGGAATGAGAGATATTTAAATTACGTAGGAATCATAAGGTTTCAAGTGTAACCTTTTTCTGGCGCCCAAATCACATTTATCAGTAATAATTATGTTTCAAAATGTCCCTCCAAGTGGGGGCTTATTTTCAAATAGAAAGGCGGGGCTTGTTTCAAATTGGTACCAGTCAACGTCGGGCATGTTTCACATGGTATGTAAAGAACTGCTGGATCGTATACATTATACGATATTATTGCAGTGTTGGCGAGGACTCATTTTGTTAAAATAATTCTTGCAGTTTTTTTATTTCAGAGTACTTTATTTGATATTCTTCAGCAATGTGCGTGCTCCTGCTTGGAATACCATTTTGTGGGATTTTATTGACCAGCATTTTTGCTGCTGAAGGACACATTGTTGATGTTAATGTTGTATGCGAATCGGCCATTTGTGACCACGCTACACGTTATTTTCCCAGGCCCAGTCATATTTATCCAAGAGAGATTAACGTGTGTCATTATTGGGATCAGCTTTTAAGCTGTATCACTTGGTAAGACAAGGTTGTTACGCTTCGACAATCACAAACATGACCATGACTACGCAGGACTTGAACGTGCAGCCCCCTCGGCGCAGACGACAGCTGCCGCAACTGTCTGCGCCACGGGGCCAGCTTGTTTTTGTTGTTGTTGTTATTAATATTATTATTGTTATCATTATTTATTACTATTATTATATACCGGAAGCGGTAGCTCAGTGCATCAACTGATGTCACTGCAGCGCCTCCGACCGGGAAGTCCTAGGTTCGAGTCCTGATGGCGGCCGGATTTTCGACACTACCTTTTCAGCTAGGTCGAATTCAGTCGCTGTTTGGAGGAGAATTCTAGCGGCCGGCTGCTCTGATCGGTAGTTTTCCGTGGTTTCTCCGATCAACACCAGGTGAATGTCGGAGCAGTACCCTACCAAACGGAGCACGGACCGCGCGCGATCTGTCCTTCCTCATCCTTGTCCTATCCTCTCCCCTTACACACACATACACTTACACTAACATGCACTACACTACCACAGATTCCGGGAGACCGTTCGGGAGCTTAGAGCTTGTCTCGGCTGGGGCGGTGCCCCGCTGGTGGGAGAGTCCTGGTTAGGGGGAAACCCCGCTAGCCGACATTAGGTCGGCGCCGGATCACGCCATCCAGCGGGGGAAGATAACCGCCATCTCCCGAGAAGAAAACATGAGAAAGCATGCACTACACTTACAGGACTAATGACCACAGCAGTTGATGCGCCCAGAAACACGAAAAAGTTAATCAATGAACTATTATCATATCTTATACGTAGATAGCAGATATGTACAGACGGAATCGTGAGGAAGGTGACGCATGGGCAGAAGTTATTATTAAATAATAATTGGAATGTGTGTCGAAACACGAAGGATACTCGCTTGTCATTCAGGCACCTCAGAGATAAAAAATTGTTAATGGATGTTGGACCATCCTTGATTATCTTCATTAGTAGTTCAACGACGACCACACAATGAATTTTAAGGCAATTTTTAATTGTAAATTTAGCTACATCATGCGTGAAATAAAATCAAAAAAACTTAACGACACGTTTAGTACGATAGTAACCGACAACGGCTCGCAATTGGCGCAGGTTTGCCCTTTGCGTTTTATGGTAAATTACGTAAGTAAATCAATTAGTTGCACGATGTAGTGTATGATCAATGTTATCCATTATTGAGTAGCTCGAAATAACAGCATTACGATAAGATCCTCCACATAAGGTCCCTGTCTTGATAATGCGTAATACAATGACGCATTATCAAGACAGAAACCTATTACGGTCGTAGAACATTATAGTTGAAAATAACCGTAGTGTTCTGTTTTGAACTGCAAAATAAGAAATAACAAATAAATGAACGTCTTAAATACGAGTAAATGTATTTTTTTTAAACTGGTAATGCAAGTGAAACGAGGTTCTCGTTGTTATTAAATCTTGAGCTTAATTGAGATGACACATTCTGAATGAACAAATGTATTATGTAATAAAAAATAGAAAAAAATGTAATTGCTGAAAATCCTGATTTTTAATTCATACTTCTAAAACTATCAAGAATGCTGTAGTTGTCAGCGTGTATTCTGCAAGATCACACGGTGATAATTTTTTTGCATTTATTTGTGTTAATAAAACACTGAAGATTCAAATTTATTTATTATTCCACACATGTGGGTTCGGTTGGCATGTCTTGACATTCTCTACGACTCTAATAGACTCTTAAAGTCCGACAGTCAAACATTCATTAATAAAAATATACTACAGCCTAATAAGTGTAATTTGCATTGATATAATCCCACTTATCAAAACAAAACAGCAGTTGCAAAAAAAAATAATTAAAAAGTCTATCAGCTGATGAAAACCAGCCTCGGCCTCCCATTTTAATCACATTCCCTAATATAATTTTGTATTTCATCAATTTATAACAAAAATCAGTATTTTCGCGTAATACCTTGGTAAAGAAAAATTTTTGCCACTAAACTCTTTTCCATTTTTGTAACTTTAAATTTTAATAGTGTAGTGACTTACTATATTTACAGAATATTAACTTCGCAGACATGGCTCTTAACTACCAGTGAACATGTATTCAATCACTCAAACATCAGGATGCTTTTCACTTATCTAAGAAACTCGGTTCCGGCGCTTAGCCGCTTCGTAAGATAAGCTCGTAAGTTCCAAGATTTATGACCCAAGGGTAATGTTTATTTCCGCGTAAATGAGTGCGCGTGAGCATATTGAGGGCAGGGGGCAATCGCGGCGATTAACAACAGCGCGCGAGACAGTTGAAGTCGACTGTGGCTGATGCATACTTTGGGCGGAAACTGGTCAAAGGAACTGCGCAGAAAAAATGTTGGAAGACGACTGTGACACTGTCTAATAAGTGTAGGGTGCATTGATATAATCCAACTTCTTGAAACAATACACTGGGCGGAAACTGGTCACAGGAACTGCGCAGAAAAAAAGAATGTAACTTGGGATGCTACAATAGCACATACTTTCTCGCATAATTCTAACTTTGCAATTTACGAAAATTCAGAAAGGTCAACGAAAATGGGACCCGCGCCTTTCTTTTAAGCCTTCCTTCTTCTATTCGCGAAAAACAAATTAAAGACAAAATATGAATCGGTTTTTGAGAAAATGTTTTTAAAAATTGCATTAATTTTAAGCTCAAATTACATGGAAACTACTCGTCTTTTACTGTATATGATTGTTTAAGGTCTGATGTTTTGGAACAGACTTTGTTTTACAAAACTCTCTATCTTCAATATTGTAGTCTTGAAATCTTAATTTTTTGCAATTGTCGAAAATACAGAGTTCGCCTAAAATGAGTCTAGCACTATTTTCGTCTCTTGATTCATACCAGGAGAAAATTTAAAGCAAAAATTTTTTTTAAAATTTAAAATTGACTATATTTCATGCAAAATTACGAGAAAACTACTTAAAGTTACGAAAAATTTCATTAAGGAAAATATCTCGATCTTCAATATTACAGTTGTAGAAAGACACCCAAAAAAATTGTACGTACCATATTGATTAGTGTTTCCAGGAGCGTCAATTGCTAATGACATGAGTCCCGTAAATGTGGTGCATTTTTTTATCAAGGGATGTGGCGGTGATCATCCCTTGCTGATTGGAGAGATCTGACGCCGATCTACACGTACGCTTGCGGGGTTTTCCCCAACCAGGTATCTCCCACCAGTTGAGTTCTATCTCTGTCTGGACCCGCTCAAATCACCCAACATGTGTGGAAGTGTAGTCCATGTAAATGTGAGTGAAAGTAAGTGCTGATGATAGGACGAGGAAGAGGAAGGAAAAATCGCGTGCGGTTCGTGGCCCATTGGTTAGGGTACTGCTCTGACATTCGTCTGGTATTGTTCGAAGAAACTTCGGAAAACTACCCATTAGAGCAGCCGGTCGCTAGAATTCTTCTCCAGTCAACGGCTGAATTTGAACAAGCTTTTATTGTCAAATATCCTACCGCCATCAGGGTTCGAACCCTCGTACCTCCCAGTCAAAGGCACTGCGTTGATATCAACCAGACACACCTAACCCGACCACACCATAGAAATTACATTTGACTATTTCTGCGCTTTTCATGTCGTTTCGGCCCACTGTGCACCTCTACTTTGTGAGAACGCGTTGGCGTCTGTTCCCGGCGCCTGGAGCGGAAGACGCATGGCGCCCACACGTGCCAGCAGGTCAGCGACCTCCACGGTGGACACCTGAAGCGCGAATGCTCCTTCCGGGCAATGGCGTCACTGAGAAAGCCTCGGAGTCGCGCTTTGAGGGAGCGGTTTTAGGCCGTGCCGGCGCCCCTCAATAAAACAAAGTGGTCGATAATGAGTTGACATTGGCAAATTATATATGTCTGACGTAATTTAGGAGATACTCTATCTGCATTATGTTAAGCAGGGACACCCAGACAACCATCTTGAAAACCGAGTAACTCAGGAATTTAACTCACCACAAACCATATTTTACTGTCGTTTGATGTATACGAGGAGAAAATTTAAAGAGATCATTTGGAGGGAAGTATTTGAAAATTGACTGTATTTCACGCAAAATTATGTGGAAACTACTCATATTATCGTAAACATTGTACATACAGACTTTTATTTCAGTCTGTCTTTTAAAGAACAGATTTCATAAGGTTCTAGTGGTGCCTTAGAATGGCACAGAATTTCTCGTGCTAGTTAGTTTTCTAATTTCTTTGGTCTGGGCCAGCTTATCGGTCTTGACCCACCCTCTTGCTGCCATCCAAACTACATTTTTTTTAAAAACTTTTTCTCAAATTTACATCTCTTTGACAATTCAGAGTTAACAGTGAAAAATCGAACCTATGCCATCTTCATAAAGGTTTTCGCTCTATTGTCACAATAATTTTAAAGGAAAGAATTGGAGACATTTTTGAAACAATTTTGGAAATGTCCAGGGGCTTCGTGTAAAGTAACCCTCAAGAATTAAAGAATGTTATCTGGAGTCTTCTAAGTCTGTCAACAAAGAATGTTGTAGAAAAAAAAACTGATCGACCGGGTTGAATTCAGTTTCGAAAATATCCTACGCATAGTTTAGGCACTAGTATTGTTCATAGGCGACAGACGGGCAGATGGACAGTTGGACAAACGGACACAGACAGACGGACAGATTGATGTTTTGAAAAAAGACACTTTTACGGTATCACGGGACCCCAAAATATGTATTTCCGTTGAAATATCGAAATCGATTTTTCGCAGCATTACATAACTTTCTCTATACTGCGGATATTACTTCGTAAGCTAGAAATTAAAAAAAAATGTATCTTCAACACTGTACTTGTAGGAAGACGCCAACAAATTGTTTAACTTTCGCAATTTTCAAAAAATTAGGGATTTCAATGAAAATGAGACCTGCTCAATTCTTTGAAACTCCTTTACGCTATCCGAAGACGAAGTTTAATCAACAAATTTGGAACCATTTTTGAGAAAATTTTGAAAATGTTGAAGCTTCGTGTAAAGAACCCCCAAAATCAAAATATCCCTTTCAAACTTCTAGGGCCTCGAGTTCGTTTAGATCGATTAAGGATTATCAGTTTTGGAGGAAATCGGCAGATCGGTGCTGGCGCTAGCATTGTCCACGGAGAGACGGACAGTCAGACAGACAGACAGACAGACAGACGGATGGAGAAACAAGAAGGGCAGACAGACAGTCAGACAGACAGACTGACAGATGGACAGAGACGGACAGACAGACGGACAGACGAACGGGTAGAAGGGTAGATGGACAGACGGATAGACTGGCGAAAGAGTTGCTCCTTGAATTTAAAACCGATATTTCAATTTTTGGAGGTACTTTACATGAAGCCCCTGGGAAATTAAAAAAAAACTTCATAGTTTTATTAAATTTGGTCATTGGATAGTGTAAAGGACGTTTAAGAGAATGGTGCAGGTGTCATTATCTTTGAAAACCCTGTTTTGTCGAAAATGTCAGAAGTTCGACATTTTTTGGAGTCTTCCTAAGGAAAAATATTTAAGATAGAGATTTTTTCCTAATAAAATATGTTCCTTACTTATAGATTATGAAATAAGGTTATGTTAATTTTTTTCGAACATTTGAGTACTTTTCGTCTAATTTTCGTAAAATTATCACTTAAAAATAATTTATTCCCGCTTCCCCAGAGATATATTTCACTCTCCATAAAATTTTTCTAAATAATAGCTTCTCTTAAAACTCCAAATTTATATTTAAAAAATACAAAATATTTAATAAAATCCAATTTTACTCGAATAAATGTTTAAAATAAAATCATAATTACCAATAATTATGATATGAATTTCTGTTAATAATTAAAAAAGTTCTGTATCATTTTGTTAAAAAATTCTGAAAAATTGTAGAAAATTGAACAGGAAATAAATAAATTAAAAAAAAATACGAGCAAGAGAGTACGTGCTATTTTAACACCATTAGTTCTCACGAAATAAGGTCGAGAAAGTAAAATCTAAGTTTATCTTCCTTTTTCTCTTTGATATTTGCTTCCAATGACTTTCCATGAAAAAAAGTTGCTATTTTCAATCAAAGCAACAGGCTAGATAGATGTAAACTTTCCTCTTAAGTGATTTTCAACATTAACTCAATCACTATAGTTCAATCTCATTCTTACATATGCGAGAACATACAAATGGAAATAAAAATGTCATTGCTTATTTGAAGAGCGTTGGTTATTCTGTTCTTCTTCCCATCTAAAAGAAGGCCGGACTTTTTTTAAATTTAAATGCATAATTCATTGAGCTGGCATTTACCATTGAGATAAATTCTTTGCCAATACATTATTTGAGATTTGTTATGAAACAATAATTATCGTATTTAGTCGTATTCCAGTTTTGAAATATATCCACGAGTATTATTTGAACTTTCTTCAAGCACTTTCAATTGTTTCATAACGTCACAAAAGATTCCCCTCCTTGAAAATATTTTCTTTTCAGGATGATGCGAGAAAAAAGAATTACTAAAATATCATGTTTCTTATCTTGTGAAATGAAAGGCAGGTGGATATAGTAGACGGTCAAGATGTTTTCGATTAACTTACTAAACGAACAAAGTATTTCGCAGCGGCAAGTATGAAGACGCATTAAAAAAAATGACAATACGTGAACAGCAGCGATATTTGTATTTAAAAGCCTATGAGCACAGAATCAAGGCAGAGTCATCTGCAACTAAAAGAGGTTTCTCGGGCGCTGCCGTTGTAGGGTACATGCAGCAGGAAAACCTCAAATATTTTGCAGAAATACATTTTTAATCGGGTCCGAACTTATTTCGTGTACTCACTTCTAAAGAGAAAGTCTAAATATATCTCTTGTATTTTAGAACTATCTTTATTAAATTTTTACCATTTAAAAACTATTATTTCCTAAAAAGATTTCTTCACTAAATTAAAAAGTGATGATTTTTAGTGTCATTTTTGGCGCACATTCGATATACTTATAGGCAAAAGTCAGATTTTCATTTTAAGAAAATTTCATTAACTTTTTAGAACATTTCCACACCTTCATAATAAGCTAGAGATTTATTTGAATACAATCCATTTCTCAATATTAGATTTGTAAATTATTTCATGTGCAGTTGTTTTCAAAATATTTTTTGTGTCAAATATTACGAGAAAAGTCTGGGTTGTAGCACCACTAGTTCTGACAGTGTAAATCTTCAACATGTACACATGTTGTTGTTTTTTTAATTAGGGACGTGTTCTCCGAAATTGTTACCGGCGCCCAAAGCACTATGTCATAAGTTACACGCGAATTTTGCCACTAAATCCTTCGTACGTGTTCCTTTCTGTTCATAGAAAGTAACACTGCAGATCGGACTCCATGTAAGCGCGACTAGGAACCGGTCCACCCGGAATCTCGCGGTCATTTCGTTCGTTTTCCAAGCCGTGTGAGAGCTTGGACTCGACCTTTGCACCTGGAGGTCCGGGCGGCAGGCGGCGGCGGCGGCGGCGGCGGCGGCGGCGGCGGCGGCGGCGGCTGCGGCGGCGGCGGCGGCGGCGGCGGCGGCGGCGGCGGCGGCGGCGGCGGCGGCGGCGGCGTCTAGTCAGCGTGATATAAAGCTCCGCGCCTTTGTGGCTACGCTAACCAGCATGAGGATCTATCTCAAGGATCATGCGGGCTCAAGGCCACGTAAATGATGGAGCCCAGGGTTTTGACAGATGTCATAAATATCATTTTTATTAATTAAAAATAGAATAATTCATTTAATAATATTGT
>BLKR01008583.1:0-17041 GCA_011170035.1 Teleogryllus occipitalis
AGAGATAGTTTCTCGAAGATTAGAGGGTGGTGGGTGATAGGGACTTGGGGCGGTGTTTGCGGCCACGGGTGGGAGGGGGTCGGGGAGGGGTAGTTAGGGGGCTTGGCCGCGGGTGGTGGGTGGTAGACAGGAACGGGGGGAGATAATTCCTCGAAGATTAGAGGGTGGTTTGTGAGAGGGATTTGGGGTTGTGGTTGCGATCACGGTGGGAAGGGGCAGGGCCTAGTTGGTATGGGCTTGGCGGTCAATGGAGGATGGTATTCAGAGACGAGGTGTGAGATTGTTTTTCGAAGAAAAAAGGTTTGTGGGTAATAGAAATGGAGGTGTTGTTAACGGCTGGGAGGTAGCCGAGGATGGGTAGTTATGTGGATTTGCTGCAGATATAGGACTATAGGCAGTGTAAGGGGAAGGTATAATGATAATTAAAGAAATTTGTGGGTTAGGGTTTATATTGACTGCAGAACAGTGATTGCCCTCAAAAGTGTAAAGGTGCGGGGTTACTTTATTTGGTAGTGGTTCCGAACGGTAGATACGGACTGGTATAGTGATATTGTAAATATGGTTTTATTGCTGATATTGTAAGGGGGTTGTGGGTGATAGAGTCTAGAAGGCCTTTTTCGGGTATGTTTTTTGGAGGTTTTTGTGAATTGGCTTTCACATGGTTTGGACAACTGGAACTCGGTAATATTGTATTAAAATGTGTATAACTTTATTTTAGTTTATTCAAGTTTTAATTTCGTTCTTATTTTAATGTGATTGTAATATTGTTTTTTACTTTTTTTATAATTCTCGAAACTGAATTGAACTAAACTTTGAGCATGTGATGTGGAGTTTGAGAAGAAGTTCCAATTCTCTAATACTTGGGAGATTGTTGCAACAAGAGTTTCTCTTTATGGATGATCTACGTATGTTGTGGAATGCATTGCAAGTTGCGCGCCATGTTATACCATTGTTCTGTTTGACGTATGAGAGTTACACTACCAGTAAGTATTGATAAATGGAGTATTGAATTCGACAGTTACAATTTTATTCCATTGAACGATATAGGACAAAACGTTTTATTTGATCTTCGATCTTTACATTCCTTGATAATTAAACTGGAATTCTTGTACTTTTAATTTTTTTATGTATCATTTTTATTCCGAAAACAACATATAATGTTCCAAATAATGTGAAAGTTGTTCTTTTTTTAACCCACTGAAATTTCACTTTTTAAAACTTCAATTTTTTGTCGTCTTCCTGCAGCTTTCGTGATGCAACTAGTGGTGCTACAGAATGGCACAGACTTTTTGTTACCAATTTTTGCTAATTTCCTTGGTGTGGTCTGGCTTTAAGGTCGTACTACATTCTCTGGCCAGCTGCCATCGTCGTCCAAAGTACATTTTTTTGACAATTTTTCAACTGTTTGCTTTCCTTGTACTGCAACTGATCATTACTTCAAGAATATTAAAGAGTAATAACGTCCTAAACAGAAGGTTCCATTGAAAAATTCGTAGTCGTTGTTAAGAAAATAGCAATTAATCTCTAAATGAGAAATTTAAGCTCTTTTTCACAGGAATCTATTGAGTTTTCGAACAACTTCATTTGAAGTTATTTGAAGCGTTTCCACTCATAGATGTTATTACATTTGTAAGTGGAAGCGCTTATATACAAATCGATGGAAATGTATATACTAACGGCGTGAGAGGTATTTCAAGAAAATTATATTTGTGTAATTTTTGAAAAAACATATGAATACACCAAACTGAAGTTTACGTCATAAAAAACTGTTTTTAGCACTATCTATTGGAAAATTTTGAAAAAGAAATTTGGAGTCATTTTTGAGAAAATGGCGTTTGAGCGTTTCTGAAAAGGCGGAATTTTGCGCTCATTTTTACGTAAAACTGTTGAAATTTCGCGAAACTTTATTTGGCATTATTGTACTCATAATTATAATAATGTAAATAAATTGCCTTTAATGTAAGTTTCACATACGTGAAAGTTAAAAAAAAATTCATTTTTGACATTTTTGAAAAACAAAAGAATACAGCAATATGGCGTTTATGTCACGGCATAGGGTTCGTTTGGCACTAACCTTACTAAAAATTTAAAGAAAAAAATTGGAGCCATTTTTGAGGAAATCTTGTTTTCGTTGTTTTTTATAATTGTAAATATTGCACGCACTATTCCACGAAAACTACTAAATGTTCCAAAAACATTTACATGATCTAATTGAAAGAAATATTTATGAACAACAAATTTCATTTTAAGGAAAAATCCGTCTTCAATTTTGTAGTTTTAGGAAGACACCGGAAAAAATTCAAAAAACCGAAAATTCATTCAATTTTAGAAAATTCAGAGTCAACCGTGATATTCTGACCTTTGCCACCGTTGTAAGTGTATTTGGTCTTATCTTAAAAGAAATTTAAAGAAAACATTTGGAGAAGTTTTTGAGAAAATTTTTAAAAGGTCTGGGGGGCTTCATGTAAAGTACCCCCAAATTTTAAAGAATGTTTTTCAAAATTTCAAAGCTTCAACTAGAGCCAGATAAACAGGGGATTCTTCAGTTTGTAGAAGATCGCACGAATGGTTTAGGCACTAGGAGTGTTCACAGACGGACGGATGGACAGACAGACGAACGGACTGACGTTTTGCTTCCAATGGGTTTCTCGGCATCAAGGACAGACAAAACAGGGATTCTGGCTACACCGCGTGTTAGAGGATTTTTTTCTTAATTTAGCAACTGGTTTGATGCACTTTTTCGCCACCAGAACCCGGCAATGAATGTTTTTCCGTCGGAAATCCGTCGTTTTTTTCGCGCAGCATTACATAACTTTCTCTATACTACGTATATTATTCTGTATATACGTACGTATACGAGAAAGTGAAAATTGTCATTATTAAAATCTTTTTATCAAAGACAGTTCTTTAAATATGGTCTGTTAAGTTTTTTGAAAATATTAGTTGTATTTGCGTAATACTGAGTGAAATATAGACAATATAAGAGACATAATTTCTCAAAAACGATTTCAATTTTCTTCGTTCTTTTCTTTCGATTTGGACAAAGTAGTTCCGTTTGGAAAATAGGATTTGTTCATTTTCGGTAAACTCTGCATATTTTATAAAATTGTAAAAATTCATCTTTGCAAAAGTGCAATATTTATGATAGAGGTTTTTAACTGAAATCTGGTATTAGAAACATATCTTTAAATAAAGGCATGCACAATTTTTTGAAAAATCGGATAGTTTTGGATAATATTTGTTTCAATTGTAGGCGATTTATAAAAAAGATCTCAAAAACTGCTCCAAAGCTTATTTTTTGTTGTAATCTGTAATTGTGTCGTAAATTGTATTTTTGAACATTTGAAAAGTTTTAATTCGAGAGAGTATGTACTGATGTGGCACAACACTTTTGTACGTACATAAACCTTCGATTTGCTTTGTGAAATAATGTTTTGTTTTTGCTTTTCTGTTACAGAATTTTTTATTTACAAGTTTATGAAATCCGTATCCAGCTGCCGTCAATTCAGTATGGAATTATTAACTTCCAAAAGTGTTGACAAATAATTCACTTAATAAAAATGGAAATATTCACAACATGAAATGATACATGTTCTCCTTTATCAGTTTGCTATTAATATTTATTTATTGTTATTTGATAATAAAGAATATAAACTGAACACTGAAGAATTCATTTTCTCGGTAAATCTTCCATTATCTGGCATAAAAGTATTTCAAGATGCAGTCGGACACCTTAGGTCGTGACGTCTCTTCATTGTTAATCGAATCGCAGATTATAGGTCTAGTTTTCTCACTTGTTTGAACATTATTTTAAATTCTTTGCAAAATTGCATGTCCTACAATGCACATTATGAATCTCAAAGAACTCACAAATGTGAAAAAAAACTCAAAAACTTTGAATTTTTGAGCGTCGTCCTGCCTTTAATGTTTCGCAAGAAAGGTGTCATACGTGCCTAAAGTATTTCTACTTTGTATTTTTAGAAATAAAAATCCTCTCTAGTAATGTTTTGGCAAATTTTAATTCCAAATTCACATTTTAAAAAAAATTCTAAAAACCGATATTTTCTATTTTTTTAAATAATTTTTTAACTTAATGTGCAATAAAACGTTCTCCACGGCTATAACTAACCACCTACTGTGCAGTGCAGTTTTCATTAGATCCTTGTCAAGAATTCGTGCTCTCTCCATCTTTGATTCTGCATTGCTCTGTCTCTAAATATCGTAATGAAGTTTTGGCATCTTTCAATACATCTTGCACTGTTGAATCACCATCACACTCTCCCAAGGCCCTTTCAATCGTCTAATAACATACGAGATTCAATTAATTTCCTGATACGTATTTCCTAGGTTTACTATAGGCGAGGTTCAGGTTCGATATAACCGAATCTTCTTATGCTTATTTGTAAGTGAAACGGGATCAGTGACTTAGCTTCACTTTAACCTATGGTTCACTATATCCTAGCTCACTATAGCCGATGGTTCACTTTAACCGGAGTCGACTGTACTTTTTTCTGACTGCCTCCATTCTACTATTTGAATTAAAAGAAAGTGTACGCATTCCCGAACTGAGGAAAATGTGCACACCCCCGAACATTTTTTGCTGGTTTTTGACGGGAGAGAATAAATATTTCTCGCAGCTCATAAAAAAATAAAGCGAGAAAGGAAAACATATGCTTAAAATTATAGCACCAAGGCGTTGTAAGGGCGTTATAATGATTAGCGGCGACAAAAGCCTGAGGGACTTTGGTCCCAGGGTGTTTTGTGGTCCGAGATCATAAGAACCAATTAACACCCATAGTTGATTGATTTTTTCGTGTCTCCGGGCGCGTCAACTGCTTTGATCATTAGTCTCCTAAGTGTAGTGCATGTTTTTCCTCGGGAGATGGCGGTGATCTTCCCCTTCTGGATGGCGAGATCCAGCGCCGACCTACCGTGGGCTATTGGGCTTTCCCCCTAAACAGGACTCCTCCACCAGCGGGGTACCGCCCCAGCCAGAACAAGTTCTAAGCTCCCGAGCGGTCTCCCGGAATATGTGGTAGTGTGATGCATGTTGGTGTAAATGTGTGTAAGGGGAGAGGATAGGACAAGGAAGAGGAAGGACAGATCCCGCGCGGTCTGTGGCCCGTTTGTTAAGGGACTGCTCCGGTTTTCGCCTGGTGTTGATCGGAGAAACCACGTGAAACTACCGTTCAGAGAAGCCGGCCGCTAGAATTGTCCTCCAGACAGCGACTGAATTCGACCTAACTGAGAAGCTAGTGTCGAAAATCCTGTCACCGTCAGGACTCGAACCAAGGACCGGTCAGAGGCGCTGCAGTGACATCAGTTGATGCACTGAGCTACTTCTCCCGGTAAGAGCCATGGTAAATACTGGAATTTATTTTTAATGATAATTTAAATGATTCTGATTTATTTATTTACTAATTAACAAGAGGTTAACTTGATTCGGTTTTGTCTTTTCATATTTCCCTCTCATAATTACATAATTCCCTCCATAAGAGAACATGTAGCATCATTCAACTGTTTTCATATTTCCTTCTTAACCACATCCTCTCTATCCAGGTAAGCAAAGCAGTGTATATTGAGCTCCGTATCGATGGCAATAACAAGCAATAACGTATCAATAAAAGTCTAGCGTACCCATGCGAGAACTCTTGCATGTTAAACCCCACCCTCTTCCCTATTTTTCCATTTCCATATTAAGCCCGTAATACACATTTTTCTTCAAGACCTTATTATCCTCCATCATTTGTTCTATATGTCCCCTAGTAATTAATGACAATACCATGCACCAATACAAACTATTCTTATTTAACGTTACTTCCGAGCAGAGAGGTACACCCGTGTAATTCAGTAACGTAGAATAAATATCAAGTAATTAATTTCACACACAGATGCAGATTCTACAGGCTCTGAACAGAGGGGTAGAATCGAGAAGCGTTGAATAAGCAAAACTGTAATAGAAATTTCAAGATTTCATCCTATAGATTATGATGTGAGAAAGGTTTTTTGAGGCATTTGGCCTCGAAATATTAGTTTTAAGGACCTAAAATGCTTCGTTTAGAAATGATTTAAGGATATACATTTAAAAAAAATACGGCCGAGTGTTGCGGGTTGCATTTGACAAGAATATTTAGCTTTTTTTTGTTTTAACGAATCCTTCATATTTTTAAAGTCAAAGTGCAATTCATAACATCTCCGTGAAACTCTCTTTTTTTAGAGACCTCATTTATAAAGAATGGTTGCTTGTGAGAGCCGCAAAAGGTATGTATACTACTGATAGGAGGCGATAAAAAAAATCATTTCAAGCTCGTGAATTCCCAAAATAAGGTAAAGAACGTTGCCTTGGGGGGCCCCGGCGGGGAGCGGAGCGGCCGTGGGTTGCGCGACAGTGGCCGCGTGCCAGCTTTCCACCGCGACGGCTTCCTTTCGAGAACGTCGCCCCGGGCGATGCTCGCCCGCCCACGCGCTCGCCCACCGCCCACCGCGCCCCGCTCCCTCGCCCGGCGCACGGTGTGACCAGATGGTGAAAACGTGGCCAAAACCTCAAATGGGTTCGAATTCATTTACTAACTTGTACATTGGGGTTTTCGAGGTCACAGATTTCATATCTGATATCAAAATTACACAAAACAATATGGTGGATCCAATATGGCGACCGAAAATGTAATTAAGACATACATAAGAAACAACATATACAAAACATAAGAAATTAATCATAAAACCTCAAACCGCAGATATTTGCTATAAGTGTTTACTTTATTTATAACCTATTGAATTATCTATTCGTTTATATGAGTTATAGATCGTTATACGCATTTCTTAATAGTACAAAACCCCATGAACTCTTTGTATATTTCACTATGACTCTGTTCCGCGGCGAGATGCACACGCACGTAAGAAATTAGTCATAAAACCTCTAACCGCAGTTATTTGCAATACGTGTTTACTTTATAACTTATTGAATTACTCTATTCGTTTATACGAGTTATAGTTCGTTATACGCATTTCTTATTAGTACAAAACCCCATGAACTCTTCGTGTATTTCACTATGACACTGTTCCGCGTCGAGATGCACACGCCCATTGCAAATTATCATAAAACCTGTAACCGCAGATATTTGCAATACGTTTTATTTTATTTATAACTTATTGAATTACTCTATTCATTTATATGAGTTATAGATCGTTATACGCATTTCTTATTAGTACAAAACCCCATGAACTCTTCGTGTATTTCACTATGACACTGTTCCGCGTCGAGATGCACACGCACATTGCAAATTAGTCATAAAACCTCTAACCGCAGATATTTGCAATATAGGTTTCCTTTATTTATAATTTATAGAATTACTCCATTCATTTATATGAGTTATAAATCGTTATTCGCATTTCGTATTAGTGCAAAACCCCATGAACTATTTGTATATTTCACTATGATTCTGTTCCGCGGCGAGATGCACACGCACGTAAGAAATTAGTCATAAAACCTCTAACCGCAGATATTTGCAATACGTTTTACTTTATTTATATCTTATTGAATTACTCTATTCGTTTATATGAGATATAGATCGTTATACGCACATCTTATTAGTACAAAACCCCATGAACTCTTCGTGTATTTCACTATGACACTGTTCCGCGTCGAGATGCACACGCACATTACAAATTAGTCATAAAACCTCTAACCGCAGATATTTGCAATACGTGTTTACTTTATTTATAACTTATTGAATTACTCTATTCATTTATATGAGTTTTAAATCATTATACGCATTTCTTAATAGTACAAAACTCCATGAACACTTCGTATATTTCACTATGACTCTGTTCCGCGGCGAGATGCACACGCACATAAATTAGTCATAAAACCTGAAACTGCATAAATTGGCAATACGTGTTTGGTTTATTTATAACTTATTGAATTATTCTATTTGTTTATACGAGTTATAAATTGTTATACGCATTTCTTATTTGTACAAAATGCTTTGAACAGAACTCTTCATATATTTCACTATGGCACAGTTCCGCGGCGAGTTGCACACGCATATAAGAAATTAGTCATAAAACCTAAAACTGCAGAAATTTGCAATAAGTGTTTGCTTCATTCATAACTTATTTAAATACTCTATTCGACGAATAAAGTTATAAATCTTTATGCGCACTCATTATATTTGAAAAAAATCGTGAACTAAATTCTCGATTAATTTTACTAATCAGGCTACCGCGGGGTACCTTCAAGGAAAATTGAAACAATCTATACGATCGCAGAAAGAAAATCTCGTTTATTAGTTCACGAGTATTCGGAAGAATTAGTTAATTATCTATACAAATATATTTCGACGAACTGATAACATTCCATGCGAAATTATTTTACCAGTGCCACGACGCATTCATTCTTTACTAACTATTCAGTAAACCTTATTTGGCAGCATCCGCGCGATAAATGCATTTTTAGAAAGATGATCAAGTAATCTTATAGCTGAATGCAATTTAAACAATTTATTATAAATTTTTCTTTCACCGAATTCTTTGAACGAATCACTCAATTTATCTAATGCAGCGTGTCGCAGAGATCCGTGTGCTCAGAAAAGCAATAGTTTATAAAACTTGAATATGCGTTTATACTCGGCCATACCTTATTAACTTCAGAGGTAATATAATATTCGAATGACTAATATTCATAATCACAAACAATTCACAATATTTGCCGGTACAGAACTTGAGAATGGAATGATTGTTAGTTTTAAGGCCCCGCTCAGTAATGCTGGTTGCCGCTACGAGATATACACTGTGATAGAAAATATTTCATAAAACACGAATCTGCAGCGAGACGCAGCCAAATTTTCTTTTAACTGAATGATTAATATACAAGCTAAATTGTTATTAAAATATGCAGGTGTTATATTGCGTTATATATTACTTTTAGGCTAGTTAGATTTTATATCACATTGCATCGAATATAAATAATCGTAATCCATAGTAAATTAACATAATTTTTGTGTTACTTACCACCAACAGGGACATTCATAATTGCAAATCAGAGTAAAAATAATTTTGTAGCGCGTTTTTATAACTATTGGAAAGCACAGCTTACTATCGCCTCTGACGCTAGAAGAGCACTGACCGGGTACTCCAACTTCAAACTTCCACTGCACGAAGCAGGTACAGGGATCATCCTTCATACTTTCACAACAGATGTGCGAAACATTCCTCTTTCAAGTGGAATGGTCGGAAACCCCCAAAATAAATTTCAATTTTTGAGGTTTTGGCCACGTTTTCGCCATCTGGTCACACTGTGCGGCGGTTCACCGCCCGCTCTCGCAGCCCCGGGGAGCAGCGTACGTGCGCTTTAGCAGCCCACATTCTATTACCACCCTCAACAGGCACGATCTCGATCAATGAACGGTCTAGAAAGTACGGTAAGCGTTTTTCTTCGCCAATAGAATGTTGAGTCTCAGTCAAATGAGCCCGGGTAAATTTCAGATTGATTTGGTTTCCTTTTATTACAATACTGTTTTTGAAAGAGACATAGACAACTCAAACAAGACAGAATTATTATCTTTTGTTGCTTTGATGGAATTGATTTTTAAATTATTAACTTATTTGTGGGAGTATGCAAAAATGTGTCGCAATAATATCTACATTTTTATTTATAAAACTATTTTCCTACTGAAAATATATTTCTTCTGCGAATTCCGTTAGACACAAACAATTCCTAAGAACTTTTCTATGGGAAATAAAATAAAGGTAAATTGATTTTTTAGTTGTAACTAATAATAATAATAATAATAATAATAATAATAATAATAATAATAATAATAATAATAATAATAATAATAGTAATCCCCATACTTTTTCAGACAGTTAATTATAACAATGCTGTACGTACTACGAAATGAGGAATTGAGTAATAAAAAATAAAAAACAAAAAACAGCATTATCATAATTAACTGTCGGAAAAATTGTTGTGATAATTAAAAACAATAAGATTAAGGTAAAACGGGTTTTGAAAGTAAAATTTGTAGTGGTGACCTTATTTCTAAATCTTTTTTTCATTATATTACGATGTCTTTCTTACACACATTCTGTTGAAGCGTAGCTAATAAAGTATAAGGAAATTGAAAGTCAATGAATCATTGTCAGTGAAATGAAAAATGTAGTCTCGCGATGATCCGAGTAACTGTTAACAGAGCTTTTGAATTAACCGAAGCAATCTTCTAAAAAAGAAACATTTTTTGAAAAACAGGAAACACAAATTTATCAATTTGTTGTATCGGTAACTGACCTTAAGATATGCTCGCCAAATATTATTTTGCCATTCCCAACTCTGTTTTGGTAGTGATTGTGACTGAAAATGTGCTAATTCTTTGCATTTTGTTCTAAAATTCGTTAGAAATACTGGTACCGGTTTCTATAATAGAAAAGAAGTTTTTCATGTCCGAGGAACTATCGGTCCCAATTTCCTCGGATAATCACGAGTTTGCAGGATTAGCAAAAGGGATTGTGTTAATGTGTCGTATGAATCTGCTGACCACAGACCGAGGAGCCCGCCAGTGTGTGTAGTGTGAATAGGTCAATATGTGCTCCTCTGAGGGACATATTGGGTACACAGTGCGGATAGTCGAAATCGACATGCAAATTTATGTAGGCACCAAAAATTAAATCGTACTATCACAAATAATGAAGAACATTTACAATTTGGCATTTCTTTTCCATAAACAATGCTTCAAAAATTATTAGATCGGAAAGAACATACCAGAAGAGCCCATTTGTCGTACTTTCAAGTGAAAGGAAAGTAAACTTTTATTTTATTTTATCTTTTTACCTTGCAATTTCCCCTTTCTGTTCTTTGTTTCTCTCAGATACAGCAAAAAAATCCTTCAATAAATCAATAGCTTTCTTTCTCTTATTCAGTGCTTCAAAGTGTTTGTGTTCGAAGACTTCAGATGAGGTGTAAGAAGAGTATCTGAAAGAAGTAGAATCAAAGAAGCAGAAAACACTTTTTCGATGTATCGTTCAAATCGAACGGGAATTGGTGTCAAAATGGGAATGTTCGAATGAAAGATTTCACCACAAAATACTTTAGAATATTCGAAGAAATATATTTTCTTGAATTATATTACAAAGTACTCATTTTACACATTTATCAACTTAGTTAAGCAAATGAAAAAGAACGCTTCTTAAACTGTATTGAAATGTATCGTCTGAAAGCGAAATTAAATGCATTAGTAGTGTTTCAACCTAAGGAGTATTGAAAACAATTCAGTTGTCTAACACCCAGTATTGAAGATAATATTTTTAACATATTGAAATAATTTAAAAACATTAAATTGGATCAAGTTTGATCTGTCACCGATATCTTCGTAGTTCTATCTACTGTGTTTAAAGAACTTCCACACACAGTATATGCAATTCAACATTTTAAGTTTTTTTTTACCAAAACGAAATATATTAGGAAATAACGATATGCTTGCATGAAAAACTGAGGACTTCGATTTCAGAATTTGTCTTACATTTTCCAAGTGCGTTCGGCGCACTCCTCCGCATTACTATTCACGCACGATTTCCCACATCCCAAATTAAATAACAACTGTAATTTACGCATTTCTTAGTCCTACGTGGTGAAGATTTTTTCGTGGGACACTGATTTGTCACAAAAACACTTCAGCAGATAAGTTTTGTAATATTAGCAATAAAACGTCGGAACTTAAATACAAATAGTCTTTACAAAACCCTGCCTGTGATATCTAAACAGCCAAGCACACTCGAAAATGCCAAAGTGTACGTAATTTTGTATAATTACGTTGATCACGATCGTATTATAATATTTTCGTATTTTACTGTATTTTTTACTGCAATTCACATTCATGCAACAAGTTCAAACCCAAGGTTACCATTCTTCTACTATCAATCCCACTCACCACTCGTAAATACCTCTCAAATTAAACACATGTTCACAGCCGAACATTAATCGGCGCCTGCAAAAATCCAACTTGGATGAGCTAAAGACAAAGATAAGATAAAGATAAATTTATTTAAACTGCAATTGGGAGTAACCCGGTGGCAGTTAATTACATAAATAAGATAATAAATGTCATGCAATTAATATTATAATAGTAATAATGCTAAAATAATAATAATAATAATAATAATAATAATAATAATAATAATAATAATAATAATAATAATAATAATAATAATAATAATAATATAAAAACTGCTGATTCTTAAAACATTAAATTAAATGAAAAAGAAAAGAAACGTCTATCATCTAAAGCTGCACTGAGTGTTTATACAATTAAGGCTGCACTGCACTATCCTTCACTTCACTTCACATAACACTAACTCACAACAGTGTACTGGAAAAACTCTTATTCCAAAACCTCCTCCCTCCAGAGACGTTTACGCCTGTTCCGTGGCGCCCGCACCCGTCGCTTTGCCTCATTACGCACCCGTAATTAGCCCGATTTCTTGACGTCCGCTCCCACGAGCGAGCCAAATTATGCAGCGGGAATTGCAGGCCTATCCATCCACGACGCGGATGAGGACACGCTGCAAACTACGTACAGATCTACCTCATCAGGTAGTCCCATCGCTGTGAATTTATTTCTTAATAGTATTTCTTTCTTAATTTTCTGGTGAATTGCCCGTAATATTTAACTTTATATTTTAACTCTCCCACCGGCTGAAGTCGATCAGGGCATCAACTGATGTCACTGTAGTGCTTTTGACCGGGAGATCCTAGAATTCGAGTCCCAATTGTTACAGGAATTTTGACACTAATTACATAGCTAGGCCGGGTTCAGCGGCTGTCTGGAGGAGAATTCTAGAGGTCGGCTGCCCTGATCGGTAGTTTTCCGTGGTTTCTCCGATCGTCACACGGCGAATGCCGGAGTAGTACCCTAACAAACGGGCCACGAACCGCACGCAATATTTCCGACGTTTTTCTTGTCTTATCCTCACTCTTTATTTTTAAACACACTTATACGTACATGCATTACTCAGCCACACATGTTGGAAGACCAGTCGGGAGGTTAGAGCTTGTCCCCACTTAGATCACCCTCAGTGGGAGATATCTGGTTGGGGAAAACCCCGCAAGCCGACGTACAGGTCGGTAGGCCGGATCTCGCCATCCAGCGTGACAAGAACCCTGCTACTTCCCCTGATAAAACATGCAATACACTTACGGGGCTATCGACCATAGCAGTTGACGAGTGAAATAATATAGTCACGTATAATAATCCCCTGCATTGTATTCATCAATCCATATTTGCTTAAGATAGCTCTGAAAGAAGAAATTTCAGATACTGGTACTTGCTACATCATACACTTAGATACTCGAACACAGTAGGAAGAAGAATCTATCAGAAGAAGATTATGGTCCTAAATTATTCTGAGGTGTCCACGTAACTAAAGTATTGGACACCTCATAAAAACACTCAACGTACTACGTTACTCAGAAGCACACCAGGATTTAAAATTAATACCCACGACTTCTCAACACAGTAAATGTAAAAGAATATTTACATTTATGATATGTGTTACCCTACGTAAACAAAAGAAAAGGAAAGAGTTTTCTACCATTTGTAATACTCATAAAATGTTTCATTCTCCTCGCACACGTAACGTACGCACCATACGAAAAAGGACCAATGTAGATTTGGTTGGTGACAACAACTTTTAAATACGCAAAAACTCTTGGCTCACGCACGGGCTGGTGCATACGAAATATTTCAACTACTATGTCAGAACGGGCGGCGCATCAAGCTGGGGGATTGTCTTGTAGCTGCGAAAACGAAACACGGCGTAATCGAGACACATTCCGAGTCGCTCGTCTCGACGCGTATTTTGCGAGTCGCGATACGGGCTACAGCGCCCCTATTTCCTGATCGTCACGATCACCCGGGCAGATACCCGTGGATGTCTCCTACTGTGGCCTCGTCAAGGACTGTGTGTAAGAGACCGTGCCGAATGACGTGCTTGACATCGTCGCACGCGTATACGCGACTGTGCCCGACACCGCATTTGAAACACTGAAGCATGAATGAGGGACTCTTTTCTGTTTATACGTGGGTTTTTATAACCTGGCACTTGACGTAAATCAGCTGTTGACAGTTTCGTCCAATCGGGAGCTAAAACATCACCACAATGACGTCACCGTGATGACGTTTTAGCTCTCGATTGGACGACACCGTAACAGTTTATTTACGTCAAGTGTCAAGTTATAAAACCCGAGTATACGAGAAGAACTATTTTGGTCTCTAGTCCTGTGAATGACCCTGTTTTATAGCCGGGAAGTGGCGGTGGTCCTGTACTTTAACGTGAGATTTAGTACAATTCCAGGGTTTTCTCCTCGTGGTCTCCCGTTATTTGTGGTTGTGTTGTGCGAATAAATGTAGAAGTGTGTGTAATGGGAGAGCAGAAGACACGGATGAGGAAGGAAATATCGCGCACGCATCGCGCATATCATTCGTCGTATGACCGTCGTCGAGTGAGGACGTGCCGGAGCGCAGGTAGCAAAACGAGGCTTATAGCAGGTGTCTGGTGAGCGGCGAGTGCTGAAGCTACAGTGAATTCCAGCAGTTTATTTCTAGGCAAGTAAACTTTCTTTTACTCTCTTTCTCCCAATTTTACTGTCTCTGATATCACAATATCTTACTTCTATATCTCTGGAATTGTGTTATTCTCTAAAGTCTGTTAAATTTTTTCCCTTGTCTATTAATTTTATCCCTTCTCATTTCTTGTCCGTTTTCTGACAATATATCTTTCTTTCTCTTATTTAGTATATTTTTTCCCTAATCTACTCTTGTTTTCCTCTCGGTCTATCTTGCTAGCTTCCTAGAACCTAGTGTTTTTTGCTCGTTTCAACTCGTACAAACTATAATTTGTTTTAAGTGTGCTTTTATTTATTTTCATTTTTCTAATATTCTTGTCCGTGTTTTCTCGTCATGGGTCAAGCTGCAAAAAACCTCCTCGAGAACAAGAATTTCATCGCTCAAGTGAGCGAATCTGTTGCTGCCCGCATAACGGAGAGCCCTAGAGATTAACCAGGGTCTCATCGAGGCGCTTCGGGACGAGCTCTCGAAACTTCGGGAGACCATCGAGCAGCAGAACCGTGTCATTGACGAGCAACGCCAGGAGATCACGGCGCTAAAGATGGCCCACATGGACAAAATGGACGAGCTGGAGCAATATCAGCGGAGAAATTCTCTCCGTTTTTTTGGAATCAGTGAGTCGAACAACGAAAGTACTGACACTAAAGTTATAGAGTTGGCTAAGGATATTGGTGTCAGTCTTACTCTTGATGACATTGATAGGAGCCATAGAGTAGGACCTAAGACTGATGGCAAGTGCCGCCCTATTATAGTGAAATTAGTATCGTATAGGAAAAGGGCAGACATTTTTAAAAATAAAAGAAAACTTGTAGGTAGTGGAAAAGTTATACGAGAGGACTTAACCTCACGTAGGTTAGAAATATTGAGAAAATGTATTGCAAAATTCCACCTTAAAAATGTATGGTCTTTTGATGGGGCAATATATGTAAATACCACACAAGGGAAAAAACGCATCACCAGAATGTGTGAAGTTGACTCGCTACCTGTAAATAGCGCGTAACTTTAGAATCTGTTTTCAGAAGTCTCTCTTAGATTATTGTTTATTATTTAATTTTTTACTTGTAATATTTTAATTTTATTTTCTTCCTGCCTGTAAAGTACACACTTTCAAATACCATGTCAGAAATTTGGCAACCTGTAGATGACGATGTCTTGCCGGAAACCGCGCCCCTGGACATACCTGCCTGGGATATTGGCCCCAGTCCGGCGTTAAGCTTGCTACCTACCCCTCGAAGCCCTCCTACACTCTCTGATCTCAACGCGTCCATTTCGCACTTTCCTCGTGACTTGGCTGTCTTTCACATTAACGCTCAATCTCTAAAGAAACATCACTCAGAAATTTTTCATGTTCTCTCTGAAGCTAGCGCTCACGTATTATTAATTAGTGAAACTTGGTCGAAATCTACTGCGCCGTCTGATCTTGTGTCGATCCCTAAATATAAACTCATACGAAATGATAGAAATATAATAAAAATTAATTTAAAAGAGAAATCCGGTGGGGGTGTTGCTATGTTTGTGCGTGATGATATAAATTGTAAAATAATAAAAACATCTAGTAACTCACCGAACTTGGAATACATGTTTGTTGATATGGTGATTGGGGGAAAACATTTACTTGTCGGGGTTGTATATTGGCCTCCTAATACGGGACTGTTGTCAGAATTAGACGAATCACTTTCAGAATTCACAGATAAGTATCAAGATATTATTATAATGGGGGATTTTAATTGTGACTTAAAAAATCCCATCACAAAATCTGCCATTAACTTTATTCATACTTTCAATTCGTATAATTTGCAAATATTAAATCTGAATCCTACTCATAGCTCATCTAAAGCGGAATCGTGGATTGATCACTTGATTGTTTCTGATATTTCCAAAGTATTACTATATGGTCAAGTTCCTGTTCCGGGTATTTCAAACCATGATTTACTCTTTGTTATATACTCGGCTAAATGCACTAAATACAAAAACAAAACAATCAATTACCGTGATTACAAAAACTTAGATTTTACAGCATTTCAAGTAGACAGTGAACATGCACCTTGGCACCAAGTTTACCAACAATATTCATTAGACTCGAAAGTAAATATGTTTAATGGAATCATAACAAACCTTTTCAACAAGCACGCTCCATGGAAAACTTCCCGTGTCACGCGGCCTGCTGCTCCATGGCTTACAAATGAGATAAAAGTTCATATGAAAGTTAGAAATTCCGCATATAACCGTTTTAAAATTACTAAAACCGATGAAAATGAAAAGGAGTATAAAAAACTTAGAAATTTCGTAAAACAAGTCAGAAACGCTAAGATTCGTTATTATCATAATCTTTTCCAAACAAATTCCAGTACGAAGGGAGTATGGGACACCTTGAAAAACTTAGGAATTTGCAAACGTAAGTCAAATGACAGTTCATTAGAAATTCC
>BLKR01008584.1:0-17035 GCA_011170035.1 Teleogryllus occipitalis
ATTGATCTCTTTAGGTAATTGTTACCTTCTCATATCATTCCGCGTTGGCGCGCGTTCAAACAGCTGGTCTCTTGTTCAGGACATTAATGTGACCCGCTTTCCGAGGCTTCGGGGGAAACGGATGGTCACAATATAATCAGACTACCGTTCTGAAATTTTTGGAAACTTACTTTCAAAATAACACTAAACGTGCCCACCACTGAAAATTTAATTATGTTTGGGAGCATTTTTATCCCCCCTTATCCTGCTACAAATTGGAGTCATTTCTGAGAAAATGTTGAAAATGTCCCTTGGGCTTCATGTAAAGTACCCTTAAATTTCAAAAAATGTCTTTCAAAATCGCAGCGCTTTGAGTGAAGCCGGACAGTCCGGGGAAGATCCATTTTGCAGTAAGTCCTACGTATGGCTAAGTCAAGTTGTCTGCATATTCACGGTGTATCGATGATTTGAGATCAATAATCGAAATGAAATAAGTCGAGTAGTCTCATTTTTCACGCCAGAAGATAAGGTGAAATAATCACAGGAGAGAAATATATTAATTCTGAGAATAAAACGGTGACCATGATGCCAGTCGTTCTCTGTTCCAAAACGTAATCAAATTTCGTGCCAGGGGTCGTCTTATGGCGCGCTGTTTAAGGTGAGGCTGGGGGCGAGTATTTACCCCCCTCTCTTTCTCTCTCTCTCTCTCTCTCTTGCGCTCTCTCTTTCTCTTTTCCTCTCTCTATCTCTCTCTCTCTCTCCTCTCTTTCTTTCTCTCTTTTCTCCCTCTTCCTCTCTCTTTCTCTCTCTCTCCTCTCTTTCTTTCTCCCTTTTCTCCCTCTTTCTCTGCCTCTTTATCTCTTTCTTTTTCTATTTTTGTTTTTTCTCTCTGGGACTATCTTCTTATTGGCTGCTTGCTGGGGTTCCAAGAAATTACTATATGTTTCAAAATATTTACACGATAATAAAGAACTAAATGTAAACAGCAAATTTAATTTAACAAAAAATCTTTATATTCAATAATCTCAAATTTTATGTTCAAAATACTTTATGTTCAGTAATTTTTATGTTAAAAATGTCAAACTTATGCACTGTTCGAAAATTCTTAGTTAAAAAAATCGCATATCTAATTCACTATATTTATAAGAAATTGAAGGTTAAATTTGGAGCCATTTGTGAGAAAGTTTTGTAAATATCTTAGAGACTTCATGTGAAGTATCTCAAAAACTCAATAAATTCTTTCCAAGATCGTAGGATTTTAACACTAGTAAAATCTATCCGAGATTATTCAGTTTGGCAAAAATCCTACGAATAGTTTTGGCGCTAGTGTTGTTCACAGACGGACGGACCCGTGTACATACAGACAGACGGTAACTGCTTTTTCGGTATTAAGTAACCACAAAATGAGGATTCTGACTACGCTACTTTTTGTACAAACTAATTCACTACATAAAGTAGCAAGAAATATTCTCCTTTTCGGATCAAGGTGCCACAAACAAATCTATCTCTCAAATAAACGAAAATATTTGTCACAGCAATAATAATAATAATAATAATAATAATAATAATAATAATAATAGTAAATAGAGAACTTTTACTAAATAGATAAACAGTCACACAAATCCTATACTATTTAGGAGTAACGGAAATTTAATTAAAGAAAATGTTCCCATATTAGGCACAGATAATGGAATGTGTTTGACATGTGATGAGTGATCACATAAACATTTAATAATTTAGCCATATCTGGAGTTCGAAAAGCAAAAATTTATTGTTATTATTTAGATTTTATTTAGAAATTATTATAACGAAGAAAATACCAGAAATATATAGTCATTTGTAAATAGAAAGTATAAACGAACAGCGACAATACAGAACCGCTGTCCCTTGTTTCAAACTGCGCGGTGCACTTTCTGCATCGCGCAGTATGCAACAATGCATAAGACAGAGACGAGTGTGTGATTTTGGACAGGCAACATCATGCCGTAATTTGAGTTGTTGGTTCATTAGAAATCTTATAAAAAGTGTAAAGGTTTTCGATACATAATTTTCTAATTGGTGAAACATTAGTTCATGAGCACCTTTGATTTTGGATCTTCAGAATCGAAGAAAAATGGAATGGAATTGTGCTTGGACTTTGATGCGGCATTGGCAATTGTCGGAGACGTCACTTTGAGGCCAGCTGAACGATACCAGGGAAGTGACAAATAATAATTATAATAAAATTTATAGCAGGGCCAAGATTGTGAGTAAATGTTAAGAGTAAAAAAATGGATTTAGGAAAATTTCCACTTTTAAAAAGAGTGTACTAGCGTGAATGGTATCGTATACATAAAATTTTTATAAATATACGAGTGATATGTTTATTTTTCCTTGTTAAGATATTTTTTATGTCAAATGGGTTTATACATATATATCACTGTTATGTTCTGTGCATTAAAATGAAGACTGGACTCGCTGAGCATTAGAACGTCGAGAAGAGAATCGGTATAATTAGTAGCTGCAGACATTGCAATTAGGCAACATTGCGAAATCAGTGTTATTTTCTTTCCAGTAGGTAGTAGAAATCAAATGACAAGGAAAAGAATAGGATAGAGAGTCAGGTTTCCAAAATAAACTATAATTTTATTTCGTTACTTGTATAGGGGCGACTTCGTGGACCCATACGAATCTGTACTCTAATGGGACACAGACCGATTCAATATAGAAGTCATTGCGGATCTGTGATCAAAATTTAGATTTAAAGCAATAGTTAAAAGCATGCAATTCGTATGTAAACAGATTAGACAGAGTTTGAACGTCATACAATTGATATTTCGGGAACCCGCCGAATAAATTTGCACTGTGGATAGGGCGGCCATTGTGCCAAAGTAAATATCTGTTTATTCCCGTGAATTAATAAGCACGAAGATGTCTAATTCGCCCAGGTTGAGGGGAAATAATTAATTGCATCAATTATTACCCATATTAATTAGTGTAAAGTTTTATGAATCATTACACCATCTTTCACTACCTAGCAAAAGACAGGTGAGGGCTTCTACCTGAAACCACCTCTCCTCAAGGTTGCACCTTTGCATATTCCAACTAGTGATGCTAAAAATGGCGCAGACGTTCTTGTATTCGTTTTCTATTTTCTTTGGCCTGGGCTATATTTAGGAACTTGCCACATATTCTTACCAGCTGCCATCTATCGCCGCTCAAAATAGGCACTTTTTGACATTAGTTATTTATTATACATTAGTTTGTTCGTAGAAGGGTTTCATTTTTCTGCTTGGCTTGAAAAATGTTAAAGTTTTCCAAAGCACTTCGGTTTCAGAATTCATTTTTTTATTTCAACAATTTTAATGTCTGAATCGAGGTGGAAAGTACGAACTGTACTTATAAGATGTGTTGCAAAGCGCGATTTATTTGTAATGTGTTATATTGCATGTAAATGTTCTTGAAGTCCGGCATTGAAACTTCAAAGATTGATTGACAGATTGATTGATTTTATCGTTCTTTCGGTCGTGTTAACAGCTGTGTTCATTTGTCCCGTAAGTGTAGTACATGTGTTCCACCCCTGGAGATGGCGGTGATCCTCCCCCGCTGGATGGTGAGATCCGGCGCCGACCTACCATCGGCTAGTGGGGTTTTCCCCTAACCAGGACTCTCTCACCAGTGGGGCACCGCCCCAGCCGGGACAAGCTCTAAGCTCACGACCGGTCTCCCGGAATATGTGATAGTGTAGTGCATGTTAGTGTAAGTGTGTGTGTATAAGGGGAGAGGATAGGACAAGGAGGAGGAAGGACAGATCGCGCGCGGACCCTGGTCCGTTTGGTAGGGTACTGCATTCACCTGGTGTTGATAGGAGAAACCACGTATAACTACCGATCAGAGCAGCCGGCTGCTAGAATTCTCCTCCAGACAGAGACTGAATTCGATCTAGCTAAGTAGCTAGTGTCGAAAATCCTGCCACTGTCAGGACTCGAACCTAGGACCTGCCGGTAGTGCTCAGTGCAAACGTCTAAGAGTTAAAGAACATTAAATTCATAGAAAACACAAAACAAATAGATCGCACTTTGCAACTTGTCTTATGAACACAGACCACACTTTCCACGAACAATCTAATATCCCGATGCTAATAATTTTACGCACCCCGCCCCTACAAACTGACCCTCACGCCTCCCGAAACATTTCCAAGAAGACACAAAACAGACCTCCTCCGACCCCTCGCCGGAGCTCCCCTTCTCATTCATGTTCCCTCTGGGGACAGTTCCCCGACTTCTGTCACATAGAGCTAACTAAAGCGGCTCCACTCTTTTTTCCACGTTCTGTAATATCATTTGCTATGAGTTTTAATTAATATTACTATTCCCCCTTTTTGTATCTGCTGCAATTTTATAATGAGTATTTTTTTATTTGTGTTTCATATTTGTAATTTGAAGTGCTGTTGGTCTGTAACTGTTAAAATGTTAAATGTATTTGTCATTTATATTAATCCCCAGTTGCATTTCATATTTTGAAAAAATCTTTCTTTTTAATTTTTAATATTGCACATTTTGCTCGCAATCGCGAAAACTACTAAAAATTTTCAAAAAATATACATGACCTTCTGGAAAGAATCAACTACGAATAACAAATTGCACTTGAAGGAATAAACTCCATCTTTAATTTTGTAGCTGTAGGAGGACGCCGAAAGAAATTCAATCTTTTGCAATTTTCCAAAATTCAGAATTAACAGTCAAAATTGGACCTACGTCCACTTTATAAACGAGTTTTACTCAATTGTTTGAAAAATTCAAAGAAAAAAATTGCAGTCATTTTTGCGAAAAATGCGAAAATTTTGAAAATATCTCAGGGGCTTCATATAAAAGTACGATCCTAATGAATATTTCTTTTTCAAAATCGCAGCGTCCCAGTCGAGCAAGATATACCGGGGAATATCCATTTTGGAAAAAAAAGTACGTATGGTTGAAGTGCAGTTGAGGTGTGTTTACAGATGGACAGACAGACGGGTGGACGGACTTTTCGAGAAAAAAAAGAACACTTTTTCGGTATCAGAGGATTCTAAAATGTGTATTTCCTTTGGAATCTCAAAATCGATTTTCTACAGCATTACATAACTTTTTCTATAGTACGTATATAGTACCTATACTATAAATGAATGATTTCCCGGTCATCTATATTTTCTTCATCAATAAGACTGTCCCCACGCGAACGAATTATTACATCTACATCATTATTTTCTCATTATTCGGTATTCTCTTCTCCTAAATGATATTAGATTTCCGCAGTAGTTGAATAACGTTTCTGATCCATTTGTAAAATTATACACATAAATTGTAATTTGACTAATCGAAATTGTACAGACCCATTGTGATAAGCTTCTAGTTCAAGGAAGAACTGTGGACGAAAATGATGAATTCGAGCGGAGACAAGCGGAGACTCGCACAAACCGTCAGTCGCCCGAATATCCCAGTCAAATTATACCCAAAAATGGCGATCGAAGGAAAAAAACAGAGTTTTGAAATTTGGTATGATTGTTTGTTGTTACCTACTGCATAACAAACTAACAATCTTGAAGTGTTGGGGTGAGTCGGAGGCGAGGATGGGGATGGCGTTTGAAGAAGTTTTTCGACTTTTATTGCACATATCTATCAATCCCATTACTATCAATCTCACTGACAATTATGTTTTATACAAAATTAATGTTCACAAAACGTCTTACATTTTTTAAATGATTTTGTTATAAAATTAACCATTTTAAAGTTAGCGGCTTAAAAGGTTCTTGTTTTTGTTTACGAAAAGTTCCTATTATCTCTTATAAAATTATGTTTTAATAAGTTCAATGTAAGGAAGTAATTTTATTTTTGTTCAAGATTTATCTACAATTGGTATTCGTATATTTTGTGTAACAGAAAAAGCAGGAACATTCTACAACTTTACAAATCTTACTTCGAATATACACTTGTGAGTATCCGTGGTCATTGGGGTCTGAGATTACCTCGGGTACGGAAACTGTTAATCCATTGTTAATTTGATAAGGATCGAGTACAAATATTTGGTAAAGAGAGTGTACACTGTCAACATACAAATCACATAAAACAAAAGAAATGGAATAATCACGTTGACCGTGAACATTGAGAGACAACTGAAACTGAAAGTGTCAATGACGACCGACACACTCAGTGTTTGGCGAGGGGATCCATTTCCTAAAACCACGAACGGCACTGACAGTTTTCCAATGAGTTATGTTATTTTTCCTAATAACTGCATCGGTTAATCGGGATATTTGTATTGTTTTATGTAATTTTTATGTTGTCAGTCAAACAATTCTTTACCAAATATTTGTACACGGTCTTCATCAAATAAACAATGGATTATCAGTTTTCTCATACGAGGTAATTTCAGACCCCAATGTCCATGAATACTCACAAGACTATGTACAAAATAAGATTTGTAAAGATGTAAAATGTTCTTGTTTTTTGGGGTAAAATATACAAATGCATATTTTTGATAAAGCTTGTACAAAAATAAAATTATTTCAATATACTGAATGTATCAAAACTTCACTTTCATAAAAGATAGTAGGATCGTGTTGTGAACAACACCAAGAAATTTTCAAGCTCCTTTCTCTAAAATGGTTAATTTTACAGCCAAATCGTTAAAACAAGTTTGTATGAAATTTTGTCTATATAAAATTTTGAATAGAAAATAATGGTCAGGATTTCAGTTTCCTATGAAGTAGATACCAAAAAACAATCACGCCAAGTTTCAAAACTTCGGGATTTTTTTCCACTCGATTAGTATCATTTGACTGAGCTAGAAGCGTAATACCCCATCCCCTCCCCTCCCCTCCCCGAGCGAGGTGCCTCAGGGTGTTCCTAAAGATACGTTTGCGCAACTTTATGAGTAACGTAGTAAAATAAGCACCAAAAAAACTTTAATGGAACATTTTCTTGAACTGTTTTTTCAGATACATCAAGATGTCATCAAAGTAAAGAATATTATAAAGAAGATGAATTAGAATATTTCGTGTGAAATAATACAAAGTACATCATAAAAGTTGTGAAAAATAAATTCCCTTTTGAAGAGAACTTTGAATACGTGTTATCTTCAAAGGTTCAATATTAAGTATAGACCCACATGTTGTTGGGCTATCCATTATTTTCCAGTTATAAATAAAATTCAGAAAAAAATTATAATAAATATAATATAATTAATTTAAAACAAGAAATACTAAAGGGAAACAATTAACAACAACAACAAACAATGAACTATTAAAACTATTTCAATTAACTTATTACTATAATAATTAAAATAATTTCAATTATTATTACTAAAGAAAACAATTGGAAAATAATAAATAAAACACAAAAACGCCTAGTACTACTAAATAAATAAATTGAACGGCACGAACAACGCAACGAACGAAGAGCACCAAAACGCAAATGCAAATCTTTAGCAACACTCGTAAACTAACACAACTTCACTTGGATGGCTTTGAATGTTGGCGGAATCTACGGAAGTAGTCATTTTTTCATTGCAAACTTAAATTTTAAAAAAAATGTTCCTACCGCTTGAAGGTAATATATACAGGGTATTTGTGTGACAGCTGGCAACAACTTTTGCCAAAATAAAACGAAACGAAACTACCCTAAATCGAGTATAAATTTATGTTCTCATCCGACAGTGACATTTTTCAAAAGTTGTCCCATTAGGTGGGTTTTTTAGCTGGCCAGCAGTTTCGTAGGGTTTCCCCCTAACCAGGACTCTCCCACTAGCGGGGCACCGCCCCAACCTGGACAAGCTCTAAACTCCCGACCGGTCTCCTGAAATACGTGGTAATGTAGTGCATGTTAGTGTAAGTGTGTGCGTAAGGGGAGAAGATAGGACAAGGAAGAGGAAGGAAAAATTGCGCGCGGTCCGTTTGTTAGGGTATTCGGCTGGTGTTGATCGGAGAAACCACGGAAACTACCGATCAGAGCAGCCGGCAGCTAGAACTCTCCTCCAGACAGCGACTGAATTCGACCTAGCTGAAAACTAGTGTCGGAAGTGCTGCCGCCGTCAGGACTCGAACCTAGGACCTCCCAATCAGAGGCGCTGCAGTGACATCGGTTGATGCACTGAGCTCCCGCTCCCGTTTTGAATGAGAGAGATTTTGGAATGTTTAAGAAGTGTAATGTAAAACAGTTGCCTGGTATGTTCCTACAATATCCTTTCTTTTCTTTAACAATTACGTGTTATCAAGGGTAAGGATGTAATTGATTCGGCACACCCTAGGGACAGCCGGTAAGTTCGCGCTAATAATTGATTAATAGGGTAGGGGTTGCAATATGGCAATACTCTCTACGGTAATCTCATGTAACCTTCTCTTAACATTCTTCTTCGGAGTTTGATTGAATAATAAGAAATCCAATTGCCTTATAGCCCCTTTCTTCTTCAATACTCTATCTTGTGTATTACCACCATTAGCTGATATTTCAGTACCGAGATATGTAATTGTGATTTTTATCATGGGAATAACGATCATTTCGAATAATATTTGCCGTTTAATGCATCTTCAAAATCTAAAATACTGATGAGTTAACATGTGTGTTTTAAATTCTCACATGACACACAGAAGTTTGTGGCCTTGCAAAGTCAGAAAAACAAGATGCGAAAAAGAAAGAAAAAATACATATTATTATAGTTATTGTATATTAAATAATATTATTAAAAATCAATAAAAAAGTCAAAATCAAACGATACATTTTCTTAGAATCAATTTGGCTGCTAAAGGATTCTAGTTTTAGGTTGATATAATAATGCTAATTGTTAAATCCTTTAGTTGCAGATATTCATTGTGGAAAATGCTTATGAGTGTTACTAATAATACTATTCTTCGAAATTTCAACGAGCAGTATAGTAAGAATAAAGTCCCAGAATTACGAACTGTATGTAGCATTACGACAAAAAACTTTAGAATACGTTAGTATAAGTTCTTGGCCGAGCTAATTTTATGGCATGATTTTCAACCTTTTACTACATAAATATGTAAATAATAAATAGAATACTAGTGGATATAATTCCGAAACATAGTTACCAGCTATTGTGAACAAAACATGCTTTGCCGGTCTTTGGCTTATAAATATTCCACATCCTGATGTTGCTGTGCTGCGCCAGGAAATGAAGGACTTCCCCGTTCCATCCTTGGCTTTTGCAACCCAGTCGCTGCGGTGGTCGCCTTCGCCGTGGTAACGTAGCTCGTCTGTTCTCCAACCTCCCCCGCATGAGGTCGTTCTAGGAATTATATTTTTAGGCAACTTCACGCTCTCACAAACTTACTGAATGAGAAATCAACAGACAATTGAAACTTTTCTGAAACGCTCGTTATTTCTCACCTGAGAGGAACGTCCTGTACTAAATTTTCCAGCGTTGTGCGTAGTTCTTCTCTTTCATTGGCCAGTGATGCGGCCTTTGTCGTCCTAATACTGCTACTAGCGCTCGTTGCAGCAGCTGCTGGCAACGGCGAAAAACACAAACGAATAATTGTGTACAAGTGCTGCGGCGAATTCGAGATGCTTTCAGGCGTTGGCAAATCGTGTGTTAAGGCTGGTTGGTCTCAAAATGCCACCTTCCAGCGTGACGATTTTGGCAGAATAGTTCTTCCGCTGGACGAAACGTGGGTGCGGCGTTGGTTGCCACCAGGGCTTCCGCTAGAGAAGGTAAAACAAGTGAAGATCGGCCGTCCACTTATCAAATACATCAATGCAAGTGTAAATGAATCGTCCGTGTGGAATGAACAAAATTCTCTGAGCAAGGACGTCTGGAGGAAACAGGTCGTGTTCTTGGAAGAGCGTTACGTAGCGAGGCCAAAGCCAAGAAAGGGGATGGGAAAAGCTGCGTATTGCGTCGACGCCTCGTTGCTGCCTCAGGAGCCCTTTACATTGGTTTTTCAATCACAGTGCAACGAAGAAGAGTGCGTCTCAAAATGTTGCAGTAACCGACAACTAATGGTGAATAGGAAAGGTGATTGGCTGTGTAAAGTCGATGATGAAGGCTATTGGTCACCTTTTAATTCCACCCTCGCCAAAGATCTGGATCTCGAGTTTCCCTTCGAAACATTACTTAGATGTTTAGAGGACACTATTCAACTACGCCTCGCAAACCCTGAAGGCAGCCCAGCTCTTTGGACGGGGGCCCCCTTGCACCAAAATTTCTTCTTCACTTGGCAGACGTGTGTCGACCTCTATCACAAGAACGGATCTTTAGAAGAAGGACTATTCCACTGCGAATATTCGCGTGTGGCTAGAGGACTTTATTGGATCCTTCGACCGCTATGTGTTCTCACGGCTTTGCTGTGGGCCATCATTGTATTGTCTATCGCATGCGATAGAAGCATGCGACGGAAAGTGCACGGGTGGTGTCTTGCTTGTCACGCTCTTTGCCTCTTTGGATTCAATGTGGAGCAAATTGTGCATTATGTGGCAGTGAGTGACACTTTAGATGCGATTGTCTTTGAAAAGATTCCAGTTGATTACCAGAGAATTTGCACACATTTAGGTAAGTAAATAATTCAAAATGTTTTGAATTAATAGAGCTCTTGATTAACATATTATTTGACTAATATACTATGAAATGTTCAGTTATATTTTAAATGCAATTAAAGTATCGTATTATATGGGAGAATATAAACTTTTTCATAGGGAAATTTTAAAAAATTTAAGTGTTTTAGTCTACTTGTCCACTTGTCTTACCCTGTAGGACTAGGGTGAGCGTTTTGCTCACTAAAAATTTAACTAATTCTTGTAAAAGGGTTTCAAACACTGAAATTACTGTACATTTTTTATAATTTATTTATTACGAAAGGAATTTAGGGCAATGGCGTTACTTCTATGAAAATATATTTTATATAAATGTTTATATTTGTTTTATATTAGTAATATTTTTTCTTTAAAAAATTTAAAAAAAGTAAGGACTCTAGAAAAAAGAAATAATAATATTTAAGGTTAAAAAAACCCTCATAATCATTGATAGTACTAAAAAAATATTACACTAACCAATATGAAATTTGGTATTGAAGTTTTCCAAATATTTGGTCTTGTTATAGGTATGGGGATAATCAAACCACAATAATAAAAATAAATAATATAAATTTATTTTATGCCCAAAGTAAGTTTCGGGAGCGATATTTTCCCACCCTCAGTGGGTCTCTAATAAAAAGTAAAACTTGAATGATTAACATAAAGAGGAACAGTGGTATAAAGAAAAAAAAGAAGTGAAATGAATAATACAATGATAACATTTTGAAAAAAAGAATAAACAACATTTAAATAACTTACTGCCCAAGCAACGTGGATAACACTAAACATTTAAAATAAAACCGGATAAGATCCAGTAATGAACCACTAGAGTGGCCGCCATCAGTAGAATGGTGGGAAGTGGAAGCCAACCCAATAGTTGGGGGGGGGGAGAACTGGAAGGGAAGGTGTAAGAAATAAAAAAGTAGTTCCAGTTCTCCCCTCCACCACTAATTAAACCATTATTTTCTGAAAACCTGCTCCACATTTTTTCTTTAAACTTTTTGCGTGGATAGCGCCTATTAGTTTACTTTCCCTTGACAACTGCAAAGTTCCAATTTTAAAATAATTTGTTGACTGCGAAGTCAATGGTGGTTTTTTTCTTCCTACCCAGAGTTCGTTCCTAGCGGCGATTGAGGTGTCGTCCTCGTCCTTGACAACGGGAAAGTTGTTTCTTGAAGACGTATTAACTGCAAAGTTGATTACGTAAATAATGAAGATTTAACCGAAACAAAGCATAGCGGTTCGAATCCACTGCGAAAATCTAAATACGTTTAAATGTCAATAACCCCTGGGTCAGCGTGTTAGCTAGTGCACCAGATAGCAAAGCTTTACCCTTACTTTGATTGGAAGGCGAGATAACGCCACCCAATGCCGGCGGCCATTTGACAACAAAATATTGCGGTGGACGGAATGTTGTATGTAAATATTCTGAGACTTTTTAAAAACATTTTAGTTTGTAGATGTGTTATTTACGAATTCCTTAGGGGATATGAGCGTTTTCGGTTAGTTGAAAAGTGTTTAATTATTAACCGACATATCAGAAAGACAGTCACGAAAAGTAAATAATACACTTAAGTGGCGACCAATAAAACAGAGCCATTCTTAGCGCCTCCTATGATAACAAAGATAAACCATAATAGTTTTACCGCGTGAATGCCTGGGTTCTTATTTATATACAATAATCCTAACCAAACCTATCAGCACAAGACTAGGCAAGCTAGAATCAAGGTTCAAAGGTAGGAATTTGATCATTCGTAAAAATGGAGCCAGTGTAAATATTGTAGATGTAATAGTAGTGTTTGACTTATTTCGATTCTATATGAATTGTTGGTGATCGCAAAATGTACACGTGATTTACTTATTTTGGGTATTTTATTGAACGTTGTAGATAGGTCGTGCGAAACACACCACTGAGATTTAACAACAGGTAATGTTTTGCGTGTGTCAAAAATGCGATTTAATGAACAAAATTGCAAAAGAACTCGGTATTTTGCGAATGCGCGCCCAGTATGCGGTTCACAAATGTAAACAGATGAAGCAGATTCCTGAAAATCGAGACGTACTGCGAAGAGCGTCCCCTCGAATGAATTGAGGAATCAGCTTAGGAATTCGAAATGATCCATCCCTTGCTTGAAACCAAATATTTCTCAGGTTTATGATGTACTTCAACTGTTCAGAGACGTTTACGATCTTCAAAACTCAATGGATGCATTGTAAAAAGAAAACCACCTGTGTCAAAACGAAATACTGCGAAACGGCCATATTTTGCAAAAAGACACAAGGAAAAGGATTCTTGGTGGCACAATGTATTCTTGTCGGACGAATACAAGTATAACAGGTTTTCTTCTGATGGGAAGGTGTACATACCACGCCCTCCATACCAGGAAAACAATCCCAAGTACACTACAAAAACCGTGAAACATGGAAATGGTATTGCAATGGTGTGGGGATGTTTGTCTTGGTAAATAATATGGTATGGGTCCGCTGTTCCGTATAAAAGAAATTATGAACGCGGAGATATACAAAGAAATATTAATGTGAACTATGCTTCCTTTTACTCGTGAGGAAATGCCTTTAGTCAGACAGTTTATGCAAGACAACGACCCAAAACATACCGCGAAGTTAGTATTTTCTTGAGAAGGAAAAGGTGACAGTTTTTGTTTGGCCATCACAGTCTCCAGATTTAAATTCAATTGGAAATTTGTGAGAAAGTGTTGTTAGAAGGGTTGATCGATCCAAAGCAACTAATGTAGACAAACTGGGAAGAAATACAAAAGGAATGATATTCAACTTCAGAAGCGGAATACAGACGTTTTGTGAGCTGATTGCGAAGATGATGTTGGGCTGAACTAAAATATCAGGGATATCCTAGCTTGCTAGGATTTTTAAACCTATTTTTAAAAGTGGCGACAAGACATTACTTAGTAACTATAGACCGGTAAGTCTTACATCAGTTGTATGCAAGCTTATGGAACATCTAATTTCCTGCTATATCAGCAAAGAATAGGAGGTCAAGCAATGGCTTCATCAGGGTCAACACGGTTTCAGGAATGGTTTTTCGTGCGAAAGTCAGCTAGTCTCACTTTTACAGGACCTAGCCGACGTAGTTGATGAAGGTGGTAGGGTCGACGCGATTGTAATTGATTTTGCCAAAGCTTTTGATGTTGTTCCACACGATCGTCTTGTAAAGAAATTAATAGATTCGGGTTTAGACACTAGAGTGGTAGCGTGGATAAACGAACTACTTCGTGACAGGACACAAAAGGTCCGAATCGGAAATTACTTATCAACTTCGCGAAACGTCACGTCAGGAATTCCACAAGGGAGTGTCATCGGCCCACTCATGTTTCTTGCCTTCGTTAATGATTTACCGACAAGTTTAGTATCTAATGTACGACTCTTTGCAGATGACTGCGTAATTTATAGAATTGTTAACTCGGAGGAGGACGAGAATATTTTGCAGCGAGACTTGGACAAATTACATATCTGGACGGATACAAACGGCATGGAAATAAATAGTTCAAAGAGCAAATCCATCACGTTTGGTAGGGGTCGAAGTTACAATGAAACCGCGTATAAATTGAATAATAATGTTATACCTTGAGTCACGTCTTGCAAATATTTAGGAGTTCAGCTAGACAGTAAATTGACATGGGAAAATCAAGTAAATTTCGTTGTAGGGAAAGCATGGAGATCTTTGCATTTTATTATGCGGATTCTCAAAAAGAGTTCAGTGAGTGCCAAAGAACTGGCATATATGTCATTAGTGCGACCCATATTAGAATATGGCGCGATATGTTGGGACCCATACAGACTTTTGCAGCAAAGAAATCTAGAAAAGGTTCAGCGTAGAGCTTCAAAATTTGCTTTCAGGGGTACCAGGAATAAAGTATGGGAGTCACTCGAAACAAGGAGAATGAAATCGCGTCTCTATGCTATGTATAAAGCGTACACAGGCTTTCGACCGTGGAAAGAAATTCAAAGTCGATTAGGGAAACCTACATATTTCGGCAGAGCGGATCACATGCACAAAATTCAGACAAGAATTCAGAAAACGGACGTTGGGAGATATTCATTCGTGAATCGAACTATTAGAGACTGGAACGGCTTGCCTGTGACAATCTTTGATCCCTTTCCTCATAATGTCAGCAAATTATTCTACAATTGGGCAAATGATGCCCGGTGGAAGAATGCAAAATTACAATTACAAATAAAATAATATATAAAAAATAAATATAAACAAACAAATTGACTGTCATTTCCTATATATGCAGATGGCATTTACATTCCTATACTAAACATTAAAATGCATACACACTACCATATAAATGAATAAACTTACATATTACACAAATATACATACATACAAACATATACGCGTATATACATAGAGAGACGAAGGAACCCTCACCTACACACCAATCAGAACTTATTCAGTCATATTCAGAAGAAATGAAATCACTTCACTTCACTTCACTGCACTGCATATAACTTTATCTAAATATTAATTGTTCAATACTTTTTCTGTAGACTACGCATAATCGCACCTTTCACTTCACTTCACTTCACTATACGTTTCACCCTACTGACTAATTTCCTATATTTTTTTTCTAAACCCTCGCGCTGAGCAAGGAAAGGGCTCAAAAACTGTCGCAGGCAAATCGTTCCAATCTACTATAGTTCTGTTTACGAAGGAGAATTTCTCTACGTCCGTTCTTTGTATTCTTGTTCTAATTTTATATTTATGATCAAATCTATTTAAATAATCTGGTTTATCTAGCCTTCCCCGAATTTCCTGCCATGCGGAGCATCCAACGTAAGATTTATACAGCGCGCAAAGTCGTGCCCTCTTCCTCCGGCGTTCTAATGATTCCCAATGCGCAGGTGTGTTCTTCCGAAATGTATATTTTGCCGCTCTGTTTTGTATCCTCTCTAAGCTCTTTTTAAGTCCTATTCTGTACGGATCCCAACAACTGGCTCTGTATTCCATTACCGGCCTGACAAGCGAGGTATACGCGATTTCCTTTGCTTTCGTATTACATTTTTTAAGATTTCTCATGACGAAATGCAAAGACCTCCAAGCTTTACCCACTACATAGTTCGTTTGTTTCTCCCACCCCAATTTACAATCCAGGAGAATGCCAAGGTATTTACAGCTCGAGACTCTCGGAACTACCTCATTACCTAGCTGATAAGGTATTGTATGAAAAGCTCTGGCCCTACAAAATGTGATCGCTTTACTTTTCTTTCCATTTATAGTCATTTTATTAGCTATTGCCCAATCGTAAATTTTATTTAAATCGTCCTGTAGTTGAATCATATCGTGCTGATCTGCAATTTCCCTATATAATATACAGTCGTCGGCGAAGAGTCGAATTTTTGACGTTATATTTCGCGATAAATCATTTACAAAGATAAGAAACAGCAGTGGGCCTATGACACTGCTGCCTTCATAGTCAATGAAGAGATCGAAGCAGTGGTGTAGCTCTGAGATAAACTAAGTCGTCAACAGTGGACACAACTAAACATAGCTACATCTTCGTTACTACAATATTGTGCTGTTGTTGCCTAATACCTTGGTTGACCAAACGGCCGAGCAATATTTGTAGTATTTTCAAATTCAAATGTTTCCCAGAGGATGAAAATTGTAGTATAGTCTTGTTTTCATATCGCTGTCTTCGGGTTCTTTCTCAGAAAATTAAAATTCAGAATTAAATGTTCTCTTGTCCCACATTAGACTAGAGGCTTTCGAATACTACTAGACACGCCGTACACTTCTAAAAGTAAATTAGAAAATTTTCAAAATATTACAGCTCCTTGAACAGATTAGCTCGGGTAATGTGTAAAATAATGATAATGACAAAACATGTACAAACAGATTAGCTCGGGTAATGTGTAAAATAATGACAATGACAAAACATGTACTATATATATTTTAAATTAAAATGAAGGTTCAGGTTTACTCACTCGCTTGGAAACATGATGTACATTGGCATTCAACAAGTTTTATTGTTCTTACCTGAAACAAAAGAAACATATTCCATTAGCATGGGTTCTCTCAAGAAATTTTTAAAACGCAAAACATGGTATAGTATTTATGGACATCACTAACAAATTTTACCCACTTAAAATACGCAATATATTATACATACAATAGAAATATTTATATCAATAACAATATTTATATCAGAAATAAAACTATTTAATTCATCGTATTGTGTCACCAGAAAAGAGTCAGCTCAAAACTTATTTCTTTTTTATCACTATGAATATTTTGAGTACATAAAATAGTGTAAATTAGCGATAAATTTATTTTGGATAATAGGAAAATAAATTACAGATATGTGGGAATTCTGATTTGGTGTTGTTGACGTTCTTATCAGAAGAAATAAAAGAGGTCATCTTCGTCAACATACTAGCTTTATTAAGATAGCCGGCTTTCGACGGCTTTGCCGTCATCGTCAGTCTCACTGCTTTCGGCAAAAGTTGGTCGACCGTGCAGTCGACACAGT
>BLKR01008585.1:0-16973 GCA_011170035.1 Teleogryllus occipitalis
TCGTCTCTCGTTTCTATTCCCATTCTTCGACCGGAGCGAGCAAGGAGCTCACATTCTTCCTCCTAAGGATTAGTTCACATTCAACCAGAACATATTCGGCCATCTTGTCGGACACTGAGTCACTGAGCAGGGACATTCGTTGTATGCGCGAAAAACTACAGAAACATGTTTGAAATTATCTGACAAACCAAAGACACAGTCATATATATTGAGAGAATATAAATATGTTATTTGGCACTTAAACGCGAGTACCGATTTTAACAATTCATTGTCGTCAAGTAATATCACAAAATAATGAACATGTAAAATTGTATGTTGCTGTTTAGAGTAAGATGTTGGTAGTAACAGTGAACAAACAATTGTAATTACTAAGTTAAGTGTTATAGATATAGACATTTCTATTGGTTAAAAATATTTTCTCCATCTTTTAGTAAACCAATTTAGGCCAAAACACTCATTTCTAAATCAAGAAGCAAGGCAGTGGCAGAATTTATCTCTGAATTAAGACCGATTTACAAGTAACACGAGGGTAGAATTTCATTATTTCTACAATTCTTATCTATAATCTCAAAGTCTGGAAGGTATCAGGACTGTTTCTCTAGAACAGCATACAGTATCTCAGGCGGGAACGAACATTTCCATAATAAGCAGTACGAAGGCTGACTGAATTTGAAAGAGTTCCGAACGCGTAGCTTACCGCATTTGAATTTTCCCTTAAATTCTTTTAAATGGACATTCCATTTGAGATTTCGCAGAATTTAGTGACCCTCAACCTCAGTCAATTGCACATCGTTCATATTAACTGGAGTATACAATTGTTTATTAGAATTGAAAAACTGTATTGAAACTGTAGGCCCTTAGTATACCACTAATTTGATATTATTCTAGTTTTGTTTCTTCATAGCAAATAATATCGGTATCAGCAAAGAAAACTGATCTTTGATTACAAATCAACGAGGGAATATCGATTGGTAACAGCGAGACATTTAACACCTCTAGGCAAACTTAGGCTTCCCGCCGAACACTGCTGCGTTTCGCATTCTAAGGGGATACCAACGGTGGTTGGTAGCCAAAATCTGTAGCCGATTTGCATTTGAAAATACTTTTTACTACACGGGTGCCAATATTTTCAAATAAGCACTTCACAAGCTACGGTTTAGGAGCTGAAAAAACGCCGCAGGTTGGACGTCTCCCTACAGTATATAACCCACAGTTTTTTTTGTTTTTGACAGTAAATAAATAAATTTCAAATACCCAAGACATCACAAAAAAGTTGATTTGCAAAATTAAGTTTGGTTCTCTTATAAAATTATAATGCTGTTATACAAAATATTTTACCCACTTTAAAAACAATACATATTATTCGTACAGGGATCTGGTGCAACGTAAGTACACTGGAGACAATGGTTGCGGGCAGGAGTCACGAATAAATCATGCTGCACTTCATTAGGCGATAGTATTTGAGCATGGCTTATTGTACTATGCCCGTATCACCTTTGAACTTTTTACGATGCATAATCATTCAATCTTTATGATCTCCCAATCTTCTTTCATCCACGGGACATAAAGACGAAAGCCTCTTCTCTCGCCTTCGCTCAGAAATGAACACATGACTCATCAAATCACACATACAAACATACTCATAGAAGTACGTGTACATGCGTTAAAGATGTGGAAGGGCTTTTGCAAAAATGTTCGTGGGCATGTCATGCGGAGAGGCAGTGTCTGGGAGCGGTTACAACCTCTGCGCCTGCGAATGGCGCTGCCGCCAAAACAGCTGCCAAAAAGCGCGGGGGGTGAGGGGCGGATGGGGTGAGGGGCGAGTGGGAGGAGTGATGGGCTGGGAGGCGAGGTGGGGCAGAGCGAGGCGGCGCTGACGTATTTCTTCGCGGAGACGTTGAAACAAGCTTCAAAGGTGGCACCGTGTTTATTAATGCGATTACAGCGCCAGGAACCTGCGGCGGCGGCGGCGGCGGTGGGGGTGTGGATAAAGACGGAGAAGTTGCATGGAAGAGCTGAAGCCTTCACAATCTTCTTTGCTACCTTATCATTCCCATATGCGTTTCCTTACGGGGTTTGAGCATCGTCATCTCTTGTATCTTCCCGTGTGTGTGGCCAGTCGAATGCACGTTCCTTGACTCAAAATTTGAGAGATTGTAACCTCTGTCTCGATCGGGCTTGTGTCGAGTTTTTCTTTAATCCACGGATCACATACCGATATGGATTCTTGCTTTGTTTCCGAGTATTAAATATATCCCCAACGGTGCATGGGGTTTTATTACATCATTTGACATTGAATAACTAACCTCTCTTACGCTTGCGAAGTAGGTTAAATAAGTAGGTTATCGAGCCTGGATACGCTCTCAATCCACTTGTTACACCTGTGTGCCAAGGTCATTCAAGTCTTCCCGCTTCCCTATCATTTACAAGTTTACGGCTATACCTACGAAGTCCCTTGAATGTTGGGTATATTTCCCCAGAGTAAAGCTCAATTGGGAGTTTTGTACTCACCTGACTCTCGCCTTGTCTCCCCCCCCTCCCTGCCTATGCAGCCAAACTAGGGCCTCTGAGAGTTTCTGAAGTGCCTCACTTTTCCCCTGCGATCTGGTTGGAGCAAGCACAAGTGCCTGAACTCTTCTAACCTTCCCATCATCTGGCAATGGGGAGCGAGGGTTGAGGGACGTAGTCTCTTGATCCTCTCCACCCATTGCTAGACTGATGGTAACGCCAAAGCCATCGAAAGCTGGTTCTGAAAATAAATGCAAGTTGACAAAGCTGACGTCCATTCTTACATCCAATTAGTTACGTATTTAACTTCAAATGAGATAAACTAATGTTCAACGGGGAGAAGTGCAATCTGTGCACGGCCTCTTGAGTTGTCAGATCTTTGTCTATACTTTACATGAATATAAAGTTGAAATATGAATACAGGTAGCAACGAGCGTATGGGAAACTAATTGGTATGAAAATATTCGCTTCTCTTTAAAACAAATTATTTGCAAAGGCAAATCATATTTTGGCCGTTATACCTTCATGCCCTTCCTGAGGGGATCGACCATATCTATTTAGTGATTTATTTACTTTCTTTACTTTTATACCTTGATGAATCTTGAATCTATTTACATATACGCAAACGTCTAGTAGGCGAATGCTTTGATTATCAAAATGTGTTTTTAATTAAAACTGGCCTAATTAATTTAATACATTAATAGTAAAAATTGATTTAAACTTGAGGTGCTACAGAATGGCACAGAATTGCTCGTATTAAAGTCTTCTAATTCCCATGGTGTGGACTGGCTTTACGGTGTTGCTCCATCCTCTTGCCAGCTGCCATCTATCGTCACCCAAAGTACATTTTTTTTGACATTTTCTCAACTTTTCGGTTTTCTCAACTTCGGTTTAGTAGAACCGAAATATACCTTCAAGAATATTAAAGAAGAGTAAAACCTCGTCCAAAACAGAAATTTTCATTGAACGCCGTTTTGGACAAATTTGAAGCCGTTTTTAAGAAAATGGCTATTAAGCATTACTTCAAATTCGAAATTTGATGCTCCTTTTCACAGGAATCTTTTGAGTTTTCGAAAAACATAATTTCTAGTCATTTGAAGCTCATCCACTCACAAATGAAATAGTGTATACAAATCAATGGAAATGTGCATATTAGCAGCTTAAGACATACCGCTGTATTTCAAAAAAATTACATTTGTGTAATTTTTGAAAAATAAATGATAACACCAAAATGAACTTTACGTCATGTTAAACAGTGCCCTTACCACCATCTGTTGGAACAGTTTGAAAAAACGGCGTTTGAGCGTTTATGAAAATGCGGAATTTTGAGCTCATTTTTACAGAAAACTGTTGATTTGCCCACAAACGTTATTTATTATTATTTAAAGCACATGTTCTCATAAATATAATAATTTAAAGAAATTTCCTCAAATGTAAATATTACCTATGTGGGAGAGAAGTCAAAAAAATTACATTTTTGCAATTCTTGAAAAAACAAACGAATAGAGCAATATGGCGCTTATGTCATCGTATAGGGTTCGTCGTATAGCGTTCGGCACTAAAACCTATCAAAATGTTAACAAGAAACTTCAAGTCAGTTTTCAAAAAATCTTATTTTTTTAATTTTTAAAATTGAAAATTTTAAAACTTATTGCATGAAAACTACTAAAATTTTCAAAAAATGTACATTTACCTTAACGAACGAACTAATTATGGACAAGTTTCATTTGAATGAAAAATATCTCTCTTATATTTTATAGTTGTACGAAGAGGCCGAAGCAGACGGAAATGGGCGTCATGGTCGATAAATATTTTGTCTTGAAATAAACCGCCAAAATTTCCAAATATTTAATAGAATCTTTAGGGTAGGTAAGGAGAAATTTAATTTGAATAAGTTTTGTCAGAATTGAAATGGTTTGGAAATTATGACTATATTCTCTAAAATAATGAGAGAAACAAATCTGGTGGAATTGTCTAATTCTTTTTGGAAGTGAAACCTTATTCATGAATTAGTAAATTGAAACTCAAATATATACATCAAATACAAGTACAAACGCTCGTTTCTGGTAGGGAGTATTGCCCTTTGGTTCTCCACTGGCCTTCCCCTCCGCTGCGGGCGGAGGGGCACGTGGCCCGCCCCTCTTGTTGCCCCTCCCCCTCCTGCCCGCTCTACAGCGATGCTCATTGTTATTAAGAAAGGGAATTGGAAATCGAAACGCTAACAGCTGCTAAGTAGATGATGCCATCAAGTTCATTTGTAGTGCTTAGTGCATTACCGTAACCCCCCGCTGGAATTTCAAATTGCAGTTCGTATTGCTAATTGGAATCGTAAACGTAAATTAGGAACATGAATTTCGCGACAGGGGTGGGCAGTGTCGTCAGAACGGCGTCCAAATGAAGTTATCATAAACGATATTGATAACTTCATTGTTCCATTTATCATATGTGGAGGGATTTGTGCTATAAAGTCCTCCCATTTCAGAGAACTGACCGACGCGTTAAAGAGATGATTTAGTTTCCAATCAAACAAGCTGTCGATCGGTACATGACTGCCTGCGTGCTAGGGAAATAAGTCCAAATTTCGAGGCAATAGCGGGAGCGCAGTTTTGTAATAATGACTGGGGAGCTAAATTTGAAATGTAACAAAGTAATTGGTACGCAATTCATAAAGGATTTACTTGCGCTGCTAAAACATTATGCAGTACTCATATACGAAAGATATCCAATTGGAATTCAAATTTAAATGATAAAAGTTCCAAAGGAAAAGCAAATCAGAATTAATACTGAAATATAATACATTATTATGGCGGAAAGTGGAGGATCAGGGAAAGTATAGATAAGAACACCTATATGTATTTTCAGATGAAACGGAATAGATATATGCCATTCTGTTGGGCGCATTTGAACTTTTCTAGTTTCAATAATGGAGTAAACATAGTTAACTTTGTGTACGTGAATACGAGGATTTTACATATTCCACCTCTAAACAACCTTTTATTTACATCCTCTGTAGTGAATATCTTGTATTTATAGTTTTTGTATATTTATATATGTTACATTATGTGACTTTTGGAAGTGAAACGATCTCATATAGATCAAAAACGTTTTTAAAAATATTATTTTGAATTTACTGTGCCATTTTTTCTGATTTACATTGCAATCATTGTGTTAGACCATCTTCAAACACGTTATCTGATATTACACTCAACAGAATTCCCTTGAAGGGCTGGTAATTGTCTTAATGTGATCAGAAATAATTGTTAATGTAGGCAAAATCATGCATTACTTAATTAACTATATATTTCCAAGTGAGTTTATTATCGTATATAGAGGAAGATTTGAACATATAATATAATTCAAGTTTGACTAGCGAAATGCATGTCTAAAAATAATTAACCACTTATTTCACGAGCCAGCATTATTGTTAGAAATTTTATTTAAATATGTGTTTTACTCGATGAAATAATTATCTTTCCGATGTGTCTGATTATTTAAATATGGCTTAGCAAATAACAAATGAGTAAATACGTCGTCCTTCAATCAAACTGAAGGCGAAGGAGGGTGGAAGAGGAGAATTGGAAGGCAGAAGTAATTGAAGAGGTATTAGGAAGATGGGATCACATTACGCTGGGCCATTCGGGAGGGGCAGTGGGGGAATTTTAGAGGCCGCGGCAAGGGAGTTGGAGTGAGTCGGAGCGGGAGGGGGAGGGAAGCTGCGGGTCGGTGGCTTTCAGCGCGGGGGCGGGGCGGGATGGGAGCGGCGCTGGGAGCCATGTTGGCGGAGAGGAGGGCAGGGGCGGAGGCAAGCCAGTAAGAGACGAGCCGGAACGGACGCTGTTGGACTGCAGCGTGCGGCTATGCGGCGATGGGGCGGTGGAGGTTACCGATTCGGAACAACTCGGCGCGGCTTAGTTAGGCGGCCAATGACTCTTCGACTTAGCCCACAGCCGGTCAACGCGGGGCGGGAGCGGGGCGGGAGCGGGGCGGGAGCGGGGCGGGAGCGGGGCGGGAGCGGGGCGGGAGCGGGGCGGGAGCGGGGCGGGAGCGGGGCGGGAGCGGGGCGGGAGCGGGGCGGGAGCGGGGCGGGAGCGGGGCGGGAGCGGGGCGGGAGCGGGAGGGCGGGAGCGGGGCAGCGGGGCGGGAGCGGGAGGAGCGGGGCGGGAGCAGGGCGGGAGCGGGGCGGGAGCAGGGCAGGGAGCGGGAGCAGGGCAGGGCAGGGCAGGGGGCAGGGCGGGAGCAGGGCGGGAGCAGGGCGGGAGCGGGGCGGGAGCAGGGCGGGAGCGGCGGGCCGGGCAGGGGAGCGGGGCTGGAGCGGGGCTGGAGCGGGGCTGGAGCGGGGCTGGAGCGGGGCTGGAGCGGGGCTGGAGCGGGGCTGGAGCGGGGCGGGAGCGGGGCGGGAGCGGGGCGGGAGCGGGGCGGGAGCGGGGCGGGAGCGGGGCGGGAGCGGGGCGGGAGCGGGGCGGGAGCGGGGCGGGAGCGGGGCGGGAGCGGGGCGGGAGCGGGGCGGGAGCGGGGCGGGAGCGGGGCGGGAGCGGGGCGGGAGTGGGGCGGGAGTGGGGCGGGAGCGAGGCGGGAGCGGGGCGGGAGCGAGGTGGGAGCGGCCTGGAGCGAGGTGGAAGCGGAGCGGGACAGGAGCAGTCAGACACTTTGGGGTACCGACCGCTTCTCGTTCAGTATGAACAGTGCGTTAACTGTACATCTACAACTGTGTGGGACTACCATTAGAGATCATGCTCCACACAAATACTTACGGTTTTGTTATTAGAGCGCGGGGTAAGACAACTGTAATTTCCTACTCTTTTATACTGGTTATCGTATAGTTTAATTATCAGGAGACAGCGGTATTTAAATGCAGATCTCTATGCTGGCCATGATTACTACTTCAAAAGAGGCATCAATACTTTTTAAACGGAAAGGAATGATTTTGCCTATGTAAATGTATAATTGTCGTCAATATAACATAAAATAAAATACTTCAGTTACATCTAAATGAATATAAATAAATCAAAGTATCGTTTATATTTTACTACGTCTCATTGTCCGAAATCAACTACTAATCCCATCAACAATGTTCTCATAATATTACACGTGAATTAATTGATAAGCCTGATGTTCCACAGTTATGAAACAAAGTAAAATGATATGTTGATGAATTTGATCAAATGGTCCACTCATTCTTTATGTTCAAGAAAGATCAAATGAAATTCGAAAATTGTTAGAAATACCGTGAATCGTAGCATATCAGCATTTCATTAAGTATTAGCTCGAACTGTACTAATGACCTACGGAGACTTCAGAAACAGCAGTGAAACAATTGACCTTCAGAACAAGGTTTCAAGAAATCATACTGGGAGGTGTTGTGTGGAAAGTTCAAAAGAAACTGTACAAGTGTGTGCAAATTAGAAAAAATAACTGCACATCCAAACTGTCGTACTTTACATTTTTACTAGACGTACCTTCATTTGTTGGATTGCCGATCTTACCAGCGGTAGCTCAGTGCATCAACTGATGTCACTGCAGCGCCTCTGACCGGGGGGTCCTAGGTTCGAGTCCTGACGGCGGCAGGATTTTCGACACTAGCTTTTCAGCTAGGTCGAATTCAGTCGCTGTCTGGAGGAGAATTCTAGCGGCCGGCTGCTCTGATCGGTAGTTTTCCGTGGTTTCTCCGATCAACACCAGGCGAATGCCAGAGCAGTACTCTACCAAACGGGCCACGGACCGCGCGCGATCTGTCCTTCCTCTTCCTTGTCCTATCCTCTCCCCTTACACACACACTTACACTAACATGCACTACACTACCACATATTCCGGGAGACCGGTCGGGAGCTTAAATTTTGTCCCGGCTGGGCCGGTGCCTCGCTGGTGGGAGAGTCCCGGTTAGGGGGAACCCCATTAGCCGACAGTAGGTCGGTGGTCGGCGGTCTCGCCATCCAGCGAGGGAAGATCACCGCCGTCTTCCGAGAAAAAACATGCTCTACACTAGCTGGACTAATGACCAAAAGCAGTTGACGTGCCCGGAAACAAGAAAAAATTAATCAATCAACCGATCTTACCAGTTACCCTCGCCCTATCAGGGTGAACCCGGATCACGCCTCACTACACCGCTGGAACACGCGAGCTTCTCACCTTCTCAAACATCTGGGATTTCAACGAAAATGAACGCCATTCTTTTACGAGCCTTTTACGCGGTCTGAAAAATCATTTAAAAACATTGGAGATATTTACGAAAAAATGAAAATATTTTTAAGCTTCATGTAAAGATCCCGAAAAATCAAAATATCAGTTTCAAAGTCGCAGGGCATCGAGTTCATTTAGATTGCTCGAGCAATATCAATTTTGGAGACAATCATCTGAACTGTTCAGGTTCTAGCTTTGATCAGAGACGGACAGACAAGACAGGCATGTAATGTTGAAATCCCCCCTCATAATCATTTTATTTTGTCCAATTGTTTTGTACAATGAATCATGATTTCATGAAGGCATTCAATTTCATGAATCATTAACTTTTATTGATATAAATAGCCACTACCATAATAATTTGCCGATTTTGGAGTTGGCATTTGGCTACACCAAATCCTGAAATCTGTAAAGACATTAAATTTGTTGTTGTACATTTATATCTATGTAAGAAGTTCTTATCATTTTCTTGTAAATAATTCTACTCCGGACCCGACATTTTAACTTTGCATAGCAAAATTAAAATTGGGAACGTTCATTATTTAAGCAAGTCTGATAGTAATAAGATGCCACGCTTCATGACTGCATGGCCCATGCCCAGAAAATGAACATAAGTATTGGCGAGTCAAAAACAAACATATAGTAATCTACATGTCATTTATTTATTTTTAAATATAATACGTAGGCATCCTGTGGTTACCTTAGGGAGCGTTTACATCAGACAAAGTGTTCAAAGAATATATGTCCGACAGTAATTGGCAAGTGAATATCCACGTAAGAACAGTCCTACAATAAGTTGCAGAACTATAACTGAAGTTGCTAAAGAGATAGATAGATAGATAGATAGATAGATAGATAGATAGATAGATAGATAGATAGATACATAAATAGATAATTTATTTTGCAGATAGGTTAAGTAACCTGGTGTAGAACGATACAATTTACATATTACATTCAGTAATATTAATGCAATGTAACTTTAAATAATGTTAAGACAATAATAATAATAATTATTATTATTACTATTATTATTATTATTATAACAATGAATAGAATTTAGGCAATAATAACAATAGCATTAGCTATATATGTTTAATGACTATCCTAAACATATATTTTAAACTAATTTTAACATGACTTTTTAATTCCACTCCATTGCACTTCACATCATTTCACTTCACAACATGTCAGTGCACTTCCATACAGATACTATATTCAATGTAATTATATATTTAATACAGCATGCATTTAATAGTGATTATCACAATACTAACAATAACGATTATAATAATAAAATAACTGTTTTAGTAAGCCTAACTTATGAATAAATACAAGTATCATTAATTTACATTTAGATCTTTGATCTCCTAGACGAAAGGGTTCCAAGGCAGACGCAGTCTTAGTTTCTAGCGAGAATTTTGGTTTCTAGTCTTCTCGCGAGAATTTTACTCAGTCCAGTGTGGGCACCTATCTTTGTGGCTTATCGTCGCCCTCTCGGGCAGCAGAAATGCCCCGTCAGGTTCCTGCACCTGAACACAAATCCCCTCCCCAATCCGCCTCCCCAATCGAAGGTGGGGCCTCCCGCCGGCTCGGGGCTCCCAGCTTCCCAGGCTGGCGCTGGAGTCAACTTTGAGCGTTACTCACAATACGCCGAGGGTGGGGAATGGGGGCTCATCAATTCCCATTAGTATCGGGCACTGTCACGAAGAAGCCAACTGGGGCCACCCGCGCCGAGTCCCTGGTGGCTGGCAACTCTCAACCATCTCCTCTTTGCCCACATACCTCTGGCGACGCATGGTCGAAAATCTGACGCCCCTATTCTCAATCATAAGTTTATTGGAAAGCAATCTGCAAATCGAGGAATTCGTGGATCAGGTTCAGCAAGAGGCAAGACATAACCTACAACAGGATTTCAACGAAGTAAATAGTGGTCAGCAGTTTAAGAACAAATGTACTCGTGAAAGCACAAACAGAATTGTTTAAAACGTAAGAGTGTCAATAAAATTCTTTTTGCCAGGTGATTAGCAAAACGCAACCCACAGCAGGCAGAGAGAAATGCAGTGTCAATCATGTTTGAGCGGACCGGGTAGCGGCTGGTGGTTTCAAGCAGGTAAACTGTCGGGAAGTACAGGCTTAATCCCCTCTCCCACTAACACCACACTGAGGAGGAGAGCAGGTGCCCACCGAGTTCAAAGAGAAAGGCACGCGCCTGCTTGTTTGGTGTCGAAAGGAAATTGAATTGTCAAGAACGATGATTCCTTCGTGTATTGTTTAAAAGTGAAATAAGCTTTCCATGTAAAATATACATTGAGGTAAATTTAATAGTAAACTTTGCTTGTTTTAGTTACATAACAAGATATATACGGTCCATAACATTTGCTCCAGAACTGTATATGTTTTTTACTTTTCTGTTTTAAATAAATATTAATTATAAATTCAGATTCGCAGATCAAATGTTTGTTATTATTATTATTGTATAAGGTTACTTTAAAAATTATTAATTAATTAAAATATAATAAAAACTAATTTATATATTCATTCTGATACGTATCCGCGGTTACTGTTTCTTTGAAAAACAACAGACCAATTAATCTGTGTCGATAAATGGCACACCATACTCCAATCTTTTTTCAATGCAATGGTCTCTCTACTGTTTCGTATGGTCTCTCGGTACCCTCAGAGACTACTGTTTTTTTGGTTAACATATCCATCCAGATGAAGCCAAAAAATCATCAATGAAGCCATCAACAAAGAACACTTTATCAAGTGCATCAAGACCGCTAACAATTTGCCGAAGCCAATTACAGTAATTCATGCGAGCAGCCCGATCGGGAACCATAATCTCTTGAGAAGTCCGCTGTTTGAATGCGCACATTTTCAGTTTTTTGTGGCACAATGTGCACTTCCATAAGAGAGAATTCATTGTTCCTGGAGCTTCCTTAATCATGTTTTCGGGGAAGCTGGAAGAACATCCCGAACTTCCTCTACTTTTCTCTGCGCGAGCACTGTGTTTTGATGACAACAAATGTGCTCCAGAAATGTACAAATGTTTTATACTTGCTGTTTTAAATATGCATTAAAATTATTAATTCCAGATCTGCAGAACAAAGTTATTATTATTATTATTAATATTATTATTATCATTATCATTATAAGTGTTGTTAATAATAATTAATAATTATTATTTTATTGAAATAATGTTACTTTTCAAATAAAAGTAGTTTTGGAAGAGCGGGCTCAGTAGTTAGTGACTAATAATCCCTGGTGAAATTATCAGTGAAAGATAGCCACTGCTTAATGATACATCAAATTTTTCTCCGTAAGCTGTTCGGCACGCTTTGAAAGATTGCGTTCAGAAATACTCCTCCACCACAAACCTCCGTTGCTCTACGCTGAGGTGCAGCGTAAGTTAACAGTGAAAGAAAGAAACTATGGATGAAGACGTGGCCTGTTTTGTTTTGAGCAGGTATGATCCACACCACAGGAAGGGGGTGAGTGAAACGAAGGGGGTGGTGGTGAATGGAGTGTCGCTGAAATGCAGTTGAAGGAGCTGTCCCAGAAGCAGTGTTGCAAACTTTCACTTTTCTCTCAGTGCCTTGAACATCAGGGTTGCGTTTTATACTGATCACCCGGTATAATGATTGAAGAAACTACAGCGAAATGCACTCCATTGAAGGAGCTGTATTCTTCATCCCGCCTGAGTATGCGTATTGTACGCGTTTGCGATTTGCAATATGGAAATGCAGTTAATATGATCCAAGGTAAGTGCTTTGTGTGTCATCTACCTTGCGAGTTTTGTGTTTAATTTCATTCATGGAAGTGAAGAATTGTATGCATGCGAATCTATTTCCATCAACAACATTAATAAATTTCAAAACATAAGTATTGGTTCTGTTTCGAGTGAATTTTACAAATATTTTCGTTAAATTTGGTATTTTGTGTTCTGGTGAAGATCTGAATCCCAAAAAACGTTTTGTAGTTTTCAGTATAATTAATAAAATAATTACATTCTAGTGGCTGCAAAGACCTTTTTTGAAACAGAAAGCATGTCAGTTGTCATAGAAAATTCAATTGCAAGTAGTAGTTGTACAATTTTTACAATAAAATGTCTGTAATAAAAGGTTATGATAAATCATGTGTATTAATAAAATAATAACAAATTCAATATAATTGTCATAAACTTCAGAGATTGGAAATAATCCTGCCCAGGTGTTGTCAGAGTTATTTTTCGGTCTTCTTCACAAAGTAGAAAATAAAATGTTATTTTTGTTTTGATGGGTCATACTGGAGTAGAAGACAAACTGGAAGAGAAAGACAAACTTTTCAAAAGATGGAAATCATATTCAAATAGATATTTCTTAAAGCTTGCTTACATGAAGCATAGAAATAGATTAAACAATGTTCAGCAAAAAAGTATTACTACAAGTCTCGATTTGAAACAAAGCATCTAATAGTAAACAATTATGGTTTGAATTAAATAATGCCTTAAATAGAAACACCAAAAGATTTATATAAAAAAATTGTAAACTTACTAGGCAAAACTAAGAGTAAACAAAATATTGCTGATGATTTTGCTGATCAACTTTTGAAGTAAGTTGAAGAAATAATAGAAGGGAATAGAATGTATAGTAGTGAAAAGGATAACACGGATGAGAAACAATTGGAGATAAGCTGTTATATTCCATTTACCATCTCAATGGTAACTAAGAAAATTATTAAAGAAATTAATGTTAATAAAAGTGAAGGTTACGATAAGATAAGGGCTCGAATCATGTGTGAAAATACAGAAATATTCTTTCGGACGCTATCCACTCTTATCAACAACATCATGAGGTTAGGTGTTTTTCCGGACTGCATTAAGATAGCCATAATTAGACCTATTTATAAAAATGGTGATGCTACTGAGCTAGCAAATTATCAACCTATCTCAATATTGTCGGTTATTGAAAATATAATGAAAAAACATAGTGTAAAAACATATTTGGAACTAGCTATAATCCTTTGCACTTGATCCTACATTGACCCCTTATGGTTTTTACAAATTTTATCATATAATTAGTCACCTATGATAACCAATTTAAAACAATAGAATTACATAATTACGAGTTTATAAAAAACCTATGATCCCGCCAAATTACAATAAGTATGGAGAAAGATCGGTAAAATATTTAATACCTATATTGCATAATGAACTTCCATTAAATCTAGAACAGTGTCCAAATTTTAATAAATTCAAAAATTAATTGAAAACAAAACACTTATGTAGGCCAATAAATATGTTTCATGAGATAACTTAAGGTCAGCAGAAAACCTCTATTTATGTCTAAACACTGTTCTTAGTATTGTCGGGTAGTTAAGTTCTTTACTAATATTGGTATAAGGACTAGTATGTCTTATGTGTTCAATATAAATTACCTTTATCGGAGATGAGAACGCATGAAGCACCTATGTAAACTTATATATTAATTATATGTATTATATTATTAAATATATAGTAACTACATGCACATAGAGCAAAGTCTAAAATAATTTATAAAAAGGTAAAATTATAATTTATTTTTCTTCTTTCTTTTGTTATTCTGCAAATACTCATAAAAATATTTTAAAGGTTAATCATTGCATTAATCATGTTAAAATTCATTAATGTACAACCCAGTATTGTAATTGCTGTTACAAATAGGATTATTCCATGTTTGAAAACTACATTTTAAACATTTATGGGAAAATAATATTTACGAATAGTTTTTGTGTACAGAATGGCATAGAAAAATCTTATACTTTTTTATTTACAATTTATGTAATTTTGGGCACATGATGTTCAGTCAGTTTGACTTATCCGGTCCCAAAACAAATTTGATGAAAATAATTTTCTATTATTATTATTATTATTATTATTATTATTATTATTATTATTATTATTCAAATCCTTGGTATTACGTAAATATTTGAAAAATCTCTTGTTTTATGCATTATAAAGCCGAATTAAAAATATTAACATGTGCAACACTCGCCGCAGTCTATCAACATCGACAACACAATCGACACTATCCGCAGTTTTTTCGAACACATTTTTTTAGTGACTACTATTAAACATGCCAATATAACTTTTTCTATGCTAGATATCTCTTATGTAAACTGTATTTAGGAGCTAAGCTTGCGCATTTTCCTGGAGCTCACCCACGCGTTAATTGTTCTTTTATGCCATTTTTCTGGTGCAACGCACGAACGATGAATCTCGTTAAGTAAAAAAGCAAATAATAATCTAATTGGTTCAGCTCTTGTTTGCAATTCAATGTCCTACAAATCCTTTGACAACTGTACCCAATCCGGCTTTCATCCTAATAACTGGAGGCTAATGAAAATAGGATACTCGTACGTTATGGCTTTAATGTTGGTGTTCTGCTGTCTGTGAAGCTTGGCGTCTGGTTCAGAGCTTAATGCCAAATGTTAAACAAGACGAGAATAAGTTTGTATTGTGCCCATAGGACCAAGCACCTTAGACTTCAAACTGCTGATGATTGAATGAATGTATGAATCATCTACTGATTGTGATAGTGAATGATCATGGTGTAGAAGTGAAGTGAGAGGCAGAGGAAGTAGGAGAAACAGATTGATTCAGAGAAACCTTACTGCAAAATGTATGTGCTTCACATATTACACATGGATTTACGAGGATTGGAACAGCAGTCACACACCACACCACAGGACTTTCCTTCACTGTATATCACACTGGCACTTACTCGTAAATATACAACCTTATAGAAGTATAGCCTTATATATCGGTCTCGCCTCGTCATCTTTCCTCTCTCCAACACTTTTCGCCCTGCGTCCTTTGCACTCTCCCCAGTCGCCTCGCTAGATGTAATATATTTTCCTTGCAGATTAGATTAAACTAAATTTTGAAAAAGAAAGTTTTTATTCGTTTCAACCCATTTCACAGCTTCAGGAGATGAATTCCGAATTCTTTCTTAGTGATTACATACGTTGTAATAGGGGCTTCAATTTCAAATTTCACAATCCTAGCTTCAATCATTTTGGCTCTGCGATGTCAATCGGTCAGAGAGTTTCTCCCATAATATATTCGATTTAAACATCAGTAATGGCATCGTATTTAGGTGAACGAAGAGAGACCTACAAATATCACTTGAGATCTTCGTTATTTGTTTTCACTTATTCATTCAATGAATAGTAATTACACGAGGAAGGCGAACAGTGGGAGTACTTCCCCGCACGGTGCCCCTGCGAATAGGGTCTTCAATATTTTGTGACCCGGGCAATTGGGGGTGGCGGCGGCGGCGGCGGCGGCGCTGGGGAGGCGCTTAGGGCCCTGGGGCAGGGAATGCAGGGGTGGGGGAGGGGAGGGGGGGAGCGCGGGCAGCCGACGCGGCGGCATCAGATAGGGCGCCAACGGCCCCGCCGGGACGCGCCGGAACCGACAATGAAACGGTTCTGATAGTTTTTGCGGAAAGTCGCGCCGAGGCATAAAGAGAAGCGAGGGACAAAAGACATCAAAAGGATAATGGCGAAGATAAGATGGGCGCCGTTGGGCGGTGTGGGGAGAGGAGAGAATGGGAGGGAAGACACTAGAGGCAGGGGAAGCAGCAAAAGAGATGCTTAGGGAGGCCAGAGTCAGGTCGACAACACAAGTTTACACGGACTCACGTAGGTTTCCAGGCACGTACAACAGTACGAGGTGTTGCTGCAAGAATTTTCAGAATAATACAGTTAGAAAATTTGTTAGCAATAAAAGGAACATATTTGATTGGCATAAAATTTTTGCACGCGCTTCGAAACCATAGTGATTTTACCATCATATTCGGGCAGCGCCGGTGCTTTCCATTGAGGACGTTGGTGCAGTAACGTGTTCCACGCTCTTCGCAACTCCCACATTCCATTAACTGGTCATTGTGAACTTTAATTTGTGGGTAGAAAACATGGATGAAAATACCGAACGCTTTATACCAACGGCAACAATTTCAAAGGCGAAAATCAATTTGAATCCCGCTGCTCGCATTTGCCTCTCACTTTGGTCGAAATGCTGTGCTATATCAAGAGAAGTTCTCACTGAAAATAACATGAGTGGGAACCACAATTCAACTGTTTCAGTTTGCAGTGGAGCGGCGTCAAGAAAGAATGATTGCTCTTAATCATCACCCGAGCCAAAGCGCGTGCGCATAGCTGAGGACAGGGCTGGGGATGTGGCTGAGGACGGTGCTGGGGACGGGGCTGGGGTCGGGGCTGGAGTCGGGGCTGGGGCCGTAGCTGGGGTCGGGGCTGGGGACGGGGCT
>BLKR01008586.1:0-16961 GCA_011170035.1 Teleogryllus occipitalis
GTATGTAACGAGTCAAACATGGCTCTGGCACAACGCATTGATGCCATTGCTACAAAATTAGATGCGAACAGTGATGCGACAAACGCAAAACTAACAGAAATGCAAAATGATCTTGAGGGACAGATTGCGGAGCAAGGCGGCCGTTTCACTGAATTCGAAGGTACAATCACGGCTAGATTAAGGGGACAAGAGGGGAAAATGGATAGCATCCACGAGTCTGTAAAAACATCAATTTCGGAAATAGGAAGCAAGGGTGAAGCGGTCTGTAGGCGGTTATCAAAATTAGATGCAAAGGTGATTACCGATATGCAGAGTGTCAATAATGAAATATCAGAAATTAAAACGGGTGCAGCAAACGCCGATAATGAAAGGGAAAAGCAGATCAAACAAATGATCAGCGATTCGATGAGTGTCTTGCGCGAGGAAAGGCGGCAAGAGATCGCGGATGCTTGTGATCAATTACCACGACAAAGCAACGGGGAACGGGGCGCCGCGTCACTCCCATGGACACCGCCGTCCAACCTGAACTTTTCAGGGAACATCAACGAAAATCCATGTGAATTCATTCGCCGGGTCGAGGACTACATGGAGCTCACGAAAGCTATTCCGAATCAATTAAAAACAAAATTTGTACAGCAATTGTTGCGAGGGAGCGCTGCGAGCTGGCTCCTGGCCATACATCCATTTCCTCGTGATTTCAGCGGTTTCAAGGCCCGATTCCTGGAGCGCTATTGGGGAGAGCAGGTCCGGTATGATTACGAAAGGAGAGTGATGGAAGGTAGATGGGAGGAAAAATGGGGCATCTCATTATTAGATTACGCGATCGACAAGATTGCGGCGCTAAGGTTATGCGACCCGCAAATCTCAGATGCAAAACTGATTTGGATGATTACCTCACACTTTCCCTTTCAAATTCAAAACCTGTTGAATAGCGTAGACTCGCTCGATCTCGAGAAAATGCAGCTACTTCTCGCCAGGTATGATAGAACACGTATGTGTCAAGGGTCAGGGGGAGGTCGATCAAATAGGCAGGACGGAGGGGGAGGAAATCAAAGAAGCGGACAATGGCGGCGAGAGCATAACGATTTCCCGCCAAGAAACGGTGAAAGCCCGCCATCGCATCAGGCAGCGAACCGGGGCCCACCGCCGTCGGCGCCGCGTGATAGAGCACAGGAGGAACGTACGAACAATCGGGGAGGTCCCGGTTCGTCAAACTAATGTCGTTCGGTATCGTGGGGCGCCGGGACGCCGAACGAGTGCAGGTGCGGGAGCTACAGGTGCCTATAGGGGAAACGGCGAATGTGAACTTTGCCATCAACGAGGTAGAGGACGAGGAGCAGAACTTTCTCCGGGCGCGAAAATGCCCTATTATCACTTTTACATGTGAAAGGATCGAAGCGAGGGCCCTCATTGATTCAGGAAGCGAAGTTTCAGCCATTTCGGAGGAGTACTACTTGAAATTAAAGAACCATCGTATTACTCTACCCGAACTTCCCATTAATAAATGTTTTGTTGTCGGCGTGGGCAAGAAGAAAAGCAATCCCATTACTAGGCAGGTCCTATTAACGTTATCGTTTAGCACAGATCAATTTAATGCCACATGTCTCATTGTTAAGAATTTAGGATATGACGTTGTATTAGGTGTCGATTTTTTAAGAGAATATAGCGGTAAAATAGATTTTGAAAGGGGAGAAATTACTCTGGATCCAGGAAGACTGATGATGTTTGAGGAAGGTGATGCCGACGTTCACGAGCCGAAAGAGGCTAGCATGTTTTCGATTACGCGGGAAGAAGCTCTCGGTCTGATTAACGAGAAAATGCAGGAAAATAGCAATCTCAAGCCGGAAGAGCACTACCGCCTGCAGGAATTGCTTCAAAATTATAAGGACGTTTTTATCAGGCCAACCGACCCCATCCCTGACTTTCAACTCCGAATCCAGGTCACAAATCCCGAATCATTTAAGTGTAGGAGTTACCCTATACCGCAGGCCCTTAAGGCGGACGTAGACCGCGTCATGTTGGAAATGATCAGAGACGGCATTATCGAAAGGAAACCGACCGCCTACATTAACCCCCTCGTGATCGTAAGAAAAAAAGATGGAGGCGTTCGAATCTGCCTCGACGCCAGGAAATTAAATGAGATCACTGTGCCCGATTATGATGCGCCGATTGCGATAGATGAAATGTTATGGAAGTTCCGGGAGACCAGCTTATTTTCGGCAGTAGATTTCACAGCCTCGTATTGGCAAATTGCAATACACCCAGATGATCAAAAGTATACGGGATTTATTTACGATGGTTTGAGCTACGTATGGAAAAGATGCCCGTTCGGACTTCGCAACTCAGGCGCGTATTTTATTCGATGCCTGGATACAAAATTACCGCCGTCAATTAAAATGTTCCTCACCCCATACGTGGATGATCTTGTAATTTCCTCCCAGGATTTCGACCAGCATCTAGAAAATTTGGAGGAGTTATTCAAATGCTTGATCATCAACAATATGCATTTAAATTTAGAGAAATCCCAGTTCTGTAAGAGGGAAATTAAATTTCTGGGGTACATAATTGACGACAAAGGGACGAGAATCGATCCGGAGAAGGCACAGTCAATTGCAAGGATCAAGCCGCCCCGCAATTTAAAGCAGTTGAGAGGGTTCCTCGGAATATGTAATTATCAGTCTCGATTTATCCCCGGTTACGCAACACTCGCTGCGCCTCTAGTGCAACTATTGAAGAAAGGGAATAGATGGTCGTGGACGCCCGAGAAAGAAGCCGCGTTCCTCAGACTTAAGAGTGCGTTTGAAGAAACTATTTTAATCCACCACCCAGATTTCAACAAAACCTTCTACCTGCAGACGGATAGTAGTGGTATCGGGCTAGGGTGTGTATTATTTCAAAAGGGGGAAAAGGGCGAAGAGAAAATTGTATGTGTTGCGAGCCGTGTCCTGCGTGGGAGTGAACTCCGATTCTCAGTAACAGAACAGGAAGTTTTGGGCGTAATTTGGGCCTTACAGAAACTACGGGGATACCTGCTACATCGAAAATTCATTATCATCACTGATCATCGGTCATTGACCTTCCTAAACAGATGCCACTGCACCAACGCCAGGCTTCTTCGGTGGGTTATTTGGCTCCAACAATTCGATTTCGAGATCAGATATTGCGAAGGTGTGAAGAATATTATTCCCGATTATCTAAGCCGCCTTCCTTATCAGAACGAGGACGGGAAGCTCGGAGGAGCTGTGTACCAGATGAATGCACTGAACTTCGACGTGGAACCCATCCCGGAAATGCGGCCTTCGAGCCTACGAACGTTGCAGGAGCAAGACCCCGTGATTGGCGCCGCGAAGAAATTTCTCAATGGCGAACTCGAACAGCAGCATCCTTTATTTGACCGTTTCGGTAAGGACCCGACGCAATACAAATTATCTAGCAACCTTGTGCTATTTCGAGCCCGGCGAGATCCTGATTTCTTTAAAGTGTGGATTCCCGCGGCTGTCACTGAGAAATTAATTAGTCACATGCACCAGAAGTACGGTCATTTTGGAGGAGGCAAGATTCTCAAGGTTATTCAAACTTTTGCATATTGGCGCGACATGGCTCGGCAAGTCAGAACCACTATTTCTAAATGTGTTATATGCCAAAAATGCAAGTTTCCGAACCGCCATTATGAAGGAGAAATGAACCACGTCATTCCGACAGCCCCGAACGAGTTAGCCTGTTTAGACCTGTACGGCCCGCTACCGACGGCAAGATACGGATATAAACACGTGATGGTAATTGTGGATGCCTTTTCTAAATTCACACAGGTCTATCCGATTACCAGGCCGAACGCCCAGAATTGCCTCAGGAGACTGACGCGGGACTACTTCAATACGGCCGGCCAATGTAAGCGGGTTCTGAGCGACCACGCAACGCAATTCTCTGGCAGAGTTTGGCGAAACGCACTCGAGACACTCGGTGTTCGGGCGGTGTTCTCATCTGTCAGACACCCGCAATCAAACATGTCAGAACGCATTATGCGGGAGCTATCAAGGTTGTTTCGCGTATATGTCGCGGCACAGCACAAAGCATGGCCGGAAGTCCTTCCACATATTAACGTATGGCTAAACTACGTGCCACACTACTCGACGGGAATGGCCCCGTATGAAGTACACTTTGGCAGGAAGCCGCCTCCAGATTTCCCGTTATTGTCCCGCTTGGCGACGCAAGAAAACCTGAACTTTGAGGAGCGCTGTCAAACTGTCCTCAGCAATTTGAATGCCGCGGCTAACAAGCGAAAGAGGCTAGTAAAGAACCCATACGACTTCAAAGTGGGCGAAAAGGTGCTGGTGAGAACGCCACGACCGTCTGACCAGGCAGCCGGGCTGTACAGCAAGTTCTTTCCACTGTTCACGGGGCCTTATGTGGTCACTAATAAACCACATCCTAATGTTTGCGAACTAAACGACGAGAACGGAGTTCCCATTGGAAAATTTAATCATTACAACATGGTTCCATTTAATGAGTGATGACCCTAATCACGTCGGCCGCTCCTCGCACTCGTCGAAGTTCCCAACAATTTGAATTATCTAGCATTAGGTTTGATTAATTTTAACGAAAATAAATTTTATTACTCACTTTATTGGTCTATTTGCATTTCTTAAGGGTTTATTAGTTGTTAAGGGCAATTTTATTTTTCTCATCTAATTATAGTTTATTGTCAAGGGTTAATTTCGTTGTCATTATTGGTTAAGTTAGATCAGGTCATTATAGCGGGCAATGTTTCTATTTTGTGGTTTTTGTGCTCACGGAGGCCGTTTCCGTTAGTTAGTTTTGCTCTAAGAAAATCCATCGCTGTGCTCAGAATTTTCTTGGTGGGAGGGGATTGCCAATGTAACGGTACGTCCTCCGAAATAATAATATAATAAAATACAATACTGGTCATATTATGCCGACCGCCGCCCCACCCGCTTAGGTGCGTGGCCGCGCCGTTCAAAAGGTTTTATGACCGTCCTTGGGTGCCGCGGACTCAATAGCCTCTCCACACTAAACGACAATTATCGAGGCCAAGCCCTACCACCGGTCTCTGCCAACCCCTCGTCATCACCCCCTCAGCCGAACTCGGAGACATATTTATGACCGTCAAAAGCATTGTGCTACCGAGACGCACCGGCGCGTGCCGCGTCGGGTCCCGCGCTCGCTGGGTATGCATGCCTTTTGAGTCCGATCCACAGACGTGCTGCTTAAAAGAGCATCAAAATTCGTTTTGCTCAAGTGTTCACCCGGGAGAGAGGCACCAGGCAGGGCAATAAAGCAACAATGTCAATCAAAGAACGGCCTGGGCTAACCGTCGCCGGCACCCGAAAAGAAAGGAGTAAAACGCCGTGACCGAGGCGCGAAGGCGGGGAAACTTGTGTCACCGTCTTCGGACGTGCCGCGCCAATATACCACCCTTTCGTTATGCGCACGTGGTCACCTGTGGACTCGCGAGACCTACTTTCGAGCATACAATGCCGCACATTGTCGATGCGAGCTCGCGAGCCATTGGCTCAAGTGCCGCCTCTTTAGCGAAGGGCGAGCGAATCGAAGACAGGCCCCCGGTCCGTGGAGAGGGAAGAGTTGCCTTCGTTCGTGGTAGCGCGCCGCCCAAAACTGACTTGCATCTAGAGATCGGTGAGAGAGACTTGTATCGAGAGATCGGTAAGAGACACTGGTATCTAGAAATCGGTGAGAGACACTTGTATCTAGAAATCGGTGAGAGAGACTTGTGTCTAGAAATCGGTGGGAGACACTTGCTCTACCGCGCGCCGCATAAACTTAATTAGTCACGTGAGCTGAAATGATTACTCTCAAAACGTGCGCTAGTTGATTTGGCGCTTCATACGAGATTTTTGCTCTGCGCAATGTCACATCATCGGTGAAATTCATTAGACCCGCTGCCGGAAGGAACTTCCTCTCCGGAGACCGCAAGCCGAGCGCGGAATCACCATTGTTTACGATCGGCAACGAGACGTTGTGACCTGGGTCGCGTGTCATGAAATGTGGACGACGCCAGCGCAGCATTGGGTCCAGAGGGAGCGTGTTGTCGGTGGCTTCCGCCTGAGTACGCGCCACAGCCGCCCGACTCCAGCCCGGGAATGCATCACTCACCACTGCTGACATCACGCCTCAGAAGAGTACCAGATAAGTAGTTTTGTGCAGCCAGGTGACGCTCAGCCCTTGTTTCCCGCGTAAATGCGGACGAACTTTAGATATTCGGGACTGTAGCGGGTGTGCCGGTAAACAGGCACGAGGGTAGCGGCCAAGTACTTGTGTTCAATTTTTGTATCAAATTTCATTTTAAAGTAAATAAGAGGCCGCCGATGTACAAAAAAAAAACATGTAAATTCATTTGTAAAAATCATTGTTATGCCAATCATCATCATCATCATAATCATATTTTAGAATAAGTAAATATTTTCTTGAAATGCCCATCTGTGTATTATTGAGCATGCAAACCCCCGACCCACCGCCGACGGGTTACACAAGATATATTCAAATTAGATAGACTGTGCCATGCAGTTGTTCGATTCCCGTCGCGCTGTAGTTATTGGAGGATTACTCCGAAGCGCAAATCGCTCAACACCCCCCAAGGGGCTTGGAGACGCGTTCAAATACGCGTTCAGTGTTCAAATACGGTCCAATTTCTTCTGTAGATGTGGAACGTTCCTTCAGCCACTACAAATCTATTTTAAGAGCTGATAGACATTTTTTCTTTAAAAACTTGAAAATGCATGTTGTATCTAACAATTTTAAACTCTAACTTCAATTTTTATTTTATATATTTTTAATTTTCTCCTACATATTTTTGAAAAAATAAATACAATATATATATATATATATATATATATATATATATATATATATATATACATATTTTGATATTTTTATTACAATAAAATCCGTTCCCTAGTGATTATTCAAGCAGCAAGTTCGAGTGTAGAGATGTTTTCATTGATAAAGACAAGGTTATAAAGTGGAATAAAACACCGCTTGTTAGCAAATGTACACAAACTGAAAGTCATGGTAATGAAGAATAACCACAATAAAATTAATAAATTACTGTCACATTTGCGGAAGAGTAAAAGACTGCTCTACTACAATTACTACTACAGTTACTACTAACTGGTGCTGCAAATTTGCAAGCAAAGAACATTTTCTTAAAGTCATTAATACAAAAATTGTTCTGAAGACTAATATGCCAAATTTTATATTATTAGTTAATTAATATTGTAATATGTATATATTTCAAGTAAACTATATAAAAATTAATTCAAATATTACTCCGGCCTTGCACAGTTCATTTTTGTAAGAAAATAGTCTTGGCGTACAAAGTACGCCGTGCGAGTACTTGTGTGGGAAGATATAGCGTGTGTAACTAAGTGTTAAACACAGCATGATGTGTAATTCAATATCACCTAAAAAACGTAGAAACTTGGTCCAAATTATGGAAAATCAGAACTAAATTCAATAAATCAATGGCAAAAGTATTCACTTTAAGGTATTCTGTATTTCTTCGTCCCATATCTCTGGACTCTTCTATCATTCCTTGGTCTCTTCTAAATTCATCTATTTGTTATCTTGATGTTCTCATGGACACAAGATTAAATTGGCACAGTCACAACTCTCCCAGAGTAATTTAAGCTAATAGAAGGTCAGCTACTTTTCGTCTGATTCTCAATCACGACTCTTCTTTAAAACGCTTAAACCATTTAGAAATCCATTCTTCGTTCGACATTAACTTATGCATACCCTGTATGGACTTCAGTTGTCCCAACCACCTTAAATAAGTTACAAATTTTCTCAAAACAAAATCTTAAGAATAACAGTAAATGCCCCTTGGTTTGTCAGCAATAAGACACTGCACAACGATCTTGCAACAGAAGCGATTACTTCCTTCATTATGAAACTGGCTCATAATTTCTTCAATAATTTAAATTATGTACAACGAGCAGTCACTTACGAAACAGGAACTGGTCAACCCCTACTCTCTCGTCTGAGAAACAGACTTCTATTTCACATTTTTCTTTAATACCCCTCCGACATTAGATAAGATAAGATCATTTCTTGCATTTACCTGTCTCTTCAATCGTATTTCCTCTTAACTCTGTCACCACTCTCTAACAAAATTTCCTCACAATAACCTTGGTTGAAGGTATAACCTAATTAAAAGACTATCAGGGAGGTGACAGGAAGTTACCCCCTTCACACTTGGCTGGGACAAAGTTGCTCGGTCAATCAACTGAAGAGCCAGACGGCTGAACGTTGTACTGTCTGTCACTGTAAAATAAAATGTAATAAAAAAATCTTCTTCCTTAATTATTTATTTTCCCTAGATCCGTGCTGTTACGAAGCGTGTAGCAACCTCAATTTGTTACAGACGATGATGACATCACGTAATTTGAAAAATTATTGCAGTGCTTTATTTACAATTGATTCAGTCATTGATCACAGAAAAGGAACATATGAATCCCAAATCTAAACACATTACCGTTGTAGCGTTATGCAGTTTGGAGAAACAGTAAGAACGTACCTCGTCACCTGATACAGTAGGCAAACAGCGCCCCACCTTCCTTCTCGTCCACCCGTTGCGTCTGGTCTTGCTGTTGCGGTGTCGGTGGCTGCGTCGGTCTCGTTTGGATTGAAGCCATGTTTGAAGTTAAGTAAAGTGAACGAATAACTCAAAGACACGCTTCAGAGGAATTAATCGTTCACAGTTGCTGGCACATAACCTGTGAAAGAACGAATTTAACAATTAAATGTATCTTGATATGTCAATTATTGGCATGAAGCTCTATTATCTTCGAAAGAAACGTACACAGCAATAGATGAGAAAGTAGGAATTTTAAACATGTTATGTAATGGATCCGAAGAGAAATGTGAAGTTTAATGTACATGTAAAAAAGGGAATCCGGAACCGCAAAGTAAAACGATTTGTCGCCAAGATCACAGCAGAATAGTGTGAATAGCATGTACTACGTAACTTCCGTGCATGTCCGTTCCACTTAGTCTACAGAACCGTGTTACAAGAATAGATTGGTGGCCGACATTCCGCAAGAGAGTCGCTATCTAGAAAGAACTGACTCGCGCGAGGACAGGCGCGAGGCCTGCGCCTACAGAGACAGCACAGTGCGCCGTCCGGTCTCTTCAGGCAGGGTGCCGCGCGCGATGACGGGACGTTTTCCTCAACACTCAGCGTTTGCCACTGGGAATGTGCGTGCAGTTATGACATATTAAACAAAAATATGCTTTCAATGGCTGGCTATTTGAAGTGAAAACAATTTTCAGTACGCAAATTTACTTGTTTACACATTACCGAGAGCAAGTTAGCCACTAGCCTTCCTCACAGACAGACGTTTTGCCGTCAAATGAATTATTGGCATCAAGGACCCACAAAAGGTGGATTCTGGTTGCACCAGATGTTAGACGACGTTTTTATAAATTTAGCAATTGGATTTATCCACGTTTTCCTGTAAGAAGGGTATTTCTACCGAAAATTCGCCGTTTTTTTCGTGTAGAATTACATAACTTCCTCTCAACTGTGTAAGCGGTAGCGAGAAAGTAAAAATATAATCGACATGCGGATCACTGGTCCAGAAGTTGATTTACAATGCTTTTTACAGATAGAAATATAAATACAATAAAATAATTGGTTTAAATAGTTAGGGAATTGACACTTTTGAGTTCCATTTTTAAAATACCATGTTATATCTACTATTGACTTTTTTTCCTGTGACAGTAGTGTCTTTAAAAGCATTAGAACAGTCTTCCAGCATGTTATGTCCACAAAACACTGCGTTTGTAAAAACATAATTTATTCATCATTCACATACAAGGCAAATTCTCTTGTTACAATATTCCCCTCTGTTTGCCTTCTCGGCTGACGTCCCGTCTTGGGTACAGCCACTGCGGTGATCCAAGAGCCTCAGGCTCCGGGCCCGCGCCTCCACTAGACCGGGCGTCACGCCGTCTCCATACGGCGTAGAAAGAGAGGGGCGGTCGGTCTCCCGCCACTGCCTCTCGCTGCTCCCGTGTGCGCTCCTCCACCACGGTTCTGCTCCCGTGTGCGCTCCACCGCCACGGTCCTGCCCCCGTGTGCGCTCCTCCGTCACAGCTCCGCTTCCGCTGTCTGGATCCCGACTTCCCTGCTGACTGTCTGCTTGTTTGTTTTTTTTCCTCGCCAGTTGCCCTGGCAAGGCGGGGATTTATTCATTAGTTAGGATACATTAAAGCTCCAACCGTGAGGTTTGTGGAGCTGCGGGAGGGCGGTATCTTAAATATACTAAATAAAACTAATCTTAACCTAACTAAAACTATACATGGCCTCTTTGGGCTATTTTGTTTTAGATAATAGTTATTAATATAAATATAATTGATAAGTTCTTTGAAATTGTTCATTTGTCTTTTCTTTTTTGTTCATTCACTCACTCATTCATACTTATACTATATTTACAAACCCATTCACTCGCACATTCATACCACACTTCACTTCACTATGTACAGTACACTACACTACACTTTTTAATCGCCACGGCGCCGACTTGTCTCAAGCGTCCGTGGCGCCGCGACGTCTTCGTCGCCTCCAGGCGGCCCAGGCCCAGCGGGGCGCGTTTCGGAGCTACCCGCGCGGATTTCGGCGTCTGGGAGCGGCGACCGCCTCCCACGCACTAGCTGCTCCCCCGCGTCGCACAGTTCAGAGAACTTGTGCGGGGGAAGTGCGCGGAAGGTGAAGGTGACGTGCTTTGGGCCCTTTCTTCTGTGGAAGGCCCTGTGCACGCCGCTGTTCGCCGCTACACCGGTCTCGCGTAGGATGCGCGGAGCGGACGGCCGCAGTGCTCTTTCAAGCGCCGTCTTCGCCCGCCGCTGAAGCTCCGCCGGGAACTGATGGCGCACGCCCAGAACTCCGAACACGTCAGCGTTTCGGGGAGTGCGGTCAGGGGGTACATTTTAAATATGCGGGCGCGCCGCCAGGCGCGCCGCTCTGTTTTCTGCAACCCGAATGGGACGCAGAGTGGAAGGTGGAGCGGCGGCGAATACCTCGCACGCGTACGCCCACAAGGGGCGCACGCATGCGGTGAATAAGCGCCGCTTAAGGTGAAGAGAAAGATCGGGGGAACGGAGAAGGGGTTTCAGGAGAAGAGTTCTAATTTTGATTTTGGCCGCGAGATATCGGGCGTGCGCATGCCAGCGAAGACCGCTGTCAAGCAACACGCCCAGATATCTCGCTTCGCTCCGCCACGGTAACTGCGCGCCGGCCAATCTCACCGTTTTATCGAGGTCGGCCCTCTTACGAGTGAAGTTGACGGCGACGCATTTATCGAGGTTGAGAGCGAGTCGTTTCCGACTTAGCCATTCAGGGAAGGCGGCGAGACAGTCATTTAGGTACTTGACTGCCTGACATTCGCCGATTTCGCATAATATGCAAAATCATCCGCGAACATCAGGAGCCCGCAGCGTTGAATACCAGTTTTTGTTTCAGCAGGTAGCGGCGCATCATTGACGTATAAGCCGAAGAGAGTAGGAGAGAGAACGCTCCCCTGAGGCACGCCCGCCTCGGCTCGTCTGAGGGACGAATATACGTGGTTGACGCGCACTTTGAACTGCCTGTCAGTGAGAAAACTCGCGATCAATCTGACATAGCAATAGCTCAACCCCGACTCCGCGAGGCACGCGAGTAAACCCGCGTGCCACGCAGAATCGAAGGCCGATCGCATGTCGAGAAAGACCGCTGGCAAGTTCTGCCGTCTCTCGAGGGCGAGGCCGATCTCCGTGCAAAGCCGCGTGAGCTGCTGCGCGGAGCTGTGACCAGCTCTGAAACCAAATTGTTCGTCTCTGAGAAGGTTGAGGCGACGTATTTCCTGTTGCAAACGCACCAGAATCAATCGATCAAACGTCCGACAACCATGCACTCCAAAGTAGATGTTCACAATTCCCAAACTCCCAACATCAATTGTGTACACACGATCCGCACAGCACCACGGCACAAGCAGGAATGAATGCATATTCCCCTCTTTCAGCCCTTCAAAACTCGGTCCATCGTTCTACTGTTTCTTGTTAGAAAAAATTACAAGCCTAGCCAATCCCTCAATTACTTACAAATTCAACTAGCCGCGCCCCAGACTGTCATTGCTATCTCTGCCATTCCCCAAACAGTTTACTTTATCAACTAGCCGTGCCCCGTGGTTCAAAGCAGGGACCGAATACCGAAATAATAGCGGTAAAGGTATTTATACCGGTATAGAAATACCTTTACCTCTATTATACCTTTATTCAAAATACCTTTAAAAATACCGGTATAAGACGTCAAATACCGGTATTTTTAGAGGTATTTTACCTTTATCCGACGTCTATACCGGTAAAATACCTCTATTTAAAGGTATTATACCGGTATTCTCTCATCAAAATACCGGTATTTTCATAGGAAAATACCGGTATTTCAGTAGAATCATACAGGTATTTGGGGGAAATTCATTGTGATTTTTTTCCGCTGAGATGGCTCAGAGGAAACAACTATTTACACGGCAGAGTTTCTGACCGGGAGGTCCTAGGGTTCGAGTCCCGAGCGTGGCGGATTTTCGACACATATTCTAACTAGGTCGAGTTCTGCCGTTGACTGGGAAGTCGAGATATGTCATCAGACGGAGGGACCAGCCAACGGTCTTTCGCAGACATCAACACGAGCTCGTTCGCTGACCATGGACCTCACGTCCGGGCGAAGAGCTTGGCCACACGTCATAGTGTTGAAAATTTATCGAATTTCTCCGTTTAAATCTTGTCCTTTCTAGTAGCGATAAAAAATGGAGAAACGTGTCTTCTTATCCATAAATGAGTCTTCCCACGCATACCAAACTTCCTTTTTGCACGACTGTGTTTATCACTAAATACGATTATTTGCTTAAATTTGATCGTATCACTAACATTCCCGAAAATAATTTTTTCAGTTGGCCCAGTTTCCTTATTCTGCACCATAATTAATAATTATATATATATATATATATATATATATATATATATATATATATATATATATATATATATATATAAATTATATATAATTATTCATTATAACTAAAACAATATTAAAAATTGACATTGAATGCTAATAGACATTAACTATTCTTATTTAAATTAAATGTTAATTTTAATTAAAAAGTAAAAATGTTAATATTGATAAACTCTTTTTTATTAATTAATAATGTTAGTATATATTTCTTATTATTAAGGAAGAAACACTCTTCTCGAAGTGGGCTCCTCCAGATGCATTTTACAATGTAAGCTACCCGCGTAGAAGGGAACCCTAGCCCACATGCGATGTTAATAGCTAATTATAATAGTAATAATAATAATAATAATAATAATAATAATGTAATATAATAATATAATAATAATAAAATAATATAATAATAATAATAATAATAATAATAATAATAATAATAATAATAATAATAATAATAATAATAATAATAATAATAATAATAATTACATAATAATTTACTTTTATTACAAATTTTCTCAATATTTGCAGTTAATGTCAAAATATATTAAACCCTTCATATTAACCAGGAAAATAACATTTTATTTTAGCCCTATTTATTAATGTATAATTAAGATTTAATTGTGAAATGAAGTAAAAGGAAATCATTTTTTAACAACAACAAAACTGGGCCTGAAAGCCTGAGCGTTCGTGATTATCTCAAGGTGCCAACGCTTCCTCAGTTCTCCGAAGGAGGGGTCGGGGAGGGAAGAAACGGTCCTACGCCTACGGCCGGCGCATACGTTGACAGCCTCTCCATGTGCGAAATACAAAGACAGGCTTAGGTCATCTCTCAGGTCAGATGGGAGATAGCTCGATGAAGGACACTACTAAAAGGTTCTCTTCAATGGAATCAATAATTATTATTTCATATTTCAACTTTTCCGAAGTTTAAATTAAGGGAGGTTTTCAATACATACAACGTATGCAAAACGTAAACGCCCGAAAACAAAACATTTACAATAATAAGAATAGAATTTAATACAGTTTATATATATATATATATATATATATATATATATATATATATATATATACACAAAATAAATTAAACAATAAATAACAATTATGAAATGATATTTAATTAATAAACATTTTGTGAGATATTAACTTAAGTAACCTATTTTTTCAACATGTATGGATGGTAAGCTATATTTCTTCCTTGAAAATACCGGTATAACCTTTATGGACGTCCATACCGGTATAGACGTCCTATAGAGGTATTTTACCGGTATAAAAGAAGAAAGGTATTTGAAAAAGGTATGGAAAAATACCGGTATTATACCGGCATTTTTTACCGGTATTCAATACCTTTTCGGTCCCTGACTGAAACTACAATTTCTCATCGAAAAAATGGAATAGGTTTCTCGGGAATTCTGTGAAGAACATTTTTTGCAATATATATATATATATATATATATATATATATATATATATATATATATATATATAATTTTATTTATTTTAAATAAATAAAAAACATTTATAAAAATTAACTTCCTCTTAACTTAGGTAATTTTCCCCAAAACACAAGACAAAAATTACTTTATGAATATACTAGCTGTAGTACCCGGCGTTGCTCGGGCATTAATTACAGTAAATTATTATACACGAAGAGGAAATCAATCTTTTCATGCCCTGCGGCGGGACCTATCTCTATATCTTCCATTGTATCCCTTCTCCGCCCTACTTCCTGCCATGCTCTGCCCGGCCACGCCACGATAGCTGTCTTCTCTTGACCCCCATTTGGAAATTTCCAGATTACCTCGCTCACTTTTCCACAAATAATGACATTTTTCTTATTTGAAGTTCCAGCTTCTAAACATTCACTTTATAACTAAAAGCAATAAACAAATGTAAACTACAAAATAAAATACTTGTACTCATATATAAAATTTTTGTGGAGTTTTACATATTCCAACACTATCAAAACTGTCAAGTTGTTAAACTTGTCTAATTTTTATATTTTTCTTCTATTGTATTCATAAAAAATGTTTTGAAATTGATCTGTCAACTCGTGACCTTGAAGGAACTTACTGTTTTAAGCTGAGTATAACATGCAGAAGTTCATGCACGGGTACGGTAGTTGGTAGATCCGGAGTAATAGTTATAGATGTCATAACGTAATTGATGAATCTTAATCATAAAATAAATGAAAACACTTTTATCTATTCTGAAACATAATTACCAGCTTTTATAATTCTGAAGACGACAAAAATATATATGTTTAATGTCCTATGTGCTAGTAACATGTAGTATAAAACTTCTTTGTTCAGGTAAATCAATTCATGTGACTGATATATTAGAAAAATAATTATCCACCAACATTACATTATGTGTAAATAGTAAATTGACAATGCACAGAGTCACATAACAAAACAATATTAGCATCATTATTTTATCTCAAGTGATAGAGATTATGGATCCTAAAATATGAATAATAGAAACCAAGAACTCCCAAATATTATTTGCTAAGACAAAAGTATTTTTAGACAATTTAATTTTTGCTTATTTTTGTTTTGAAAAATATGAATGAACTCATTCATTGGGAGCAATTTATATGCAAAAGAACTTTACAGATTAGTCTTAATATGTAAATGATCATTCCTAAATTACATACCACTGCACAGAAATCCATCACATATTGAAGAAAAATTTTTACTGGGTTTACAAAAACATAAATTACTTTCCATTTTTCCAATTGGTAGAGGAGAACTGAATAACAGAAACAAAGAAGTCCCAGATTTTTTTATTTGCTTAGACAAAATATTTTTAGATAAATTAATTTTTTACAATTATTTATTGAAAAATATATAAGAATTCATTCATTAGGAGCAAGTGACATGCAAAACAACTGCACAGATTAGTCTTAATATTGTAATCATTGCTTAATTACCAACCACTGCACTAAACTTCTTCACATACAGAAGAAAAACGTACAACTGCAATTAATATGACAAACAACTGTACAGATTAATCTTAATATGTAAATGATCATTCCTAAATTACACACTACTGTTCAAATATTAAAGAAAAATATTTACTGGATGGAGTGAAAACATACACACTTTTTCCTTTTTACCATTTTGAACCTAAGAACTGTGTAAATAATCAAATTGAGAGTCCTAATGAACAGCTGCCCTACTACTTAGAGAATTATTCATATTTCTTCCCTTCATGCAGTATTATTTTCTATGGGACGAGTGAGTACTTCAGCAAGTCGATCTTCCCTCTGAGTAGCCGATTCAAAGTTTTTGTAGTACTCTTGGCATTTGTAATCTGTTTTGACAATTGTGACACTCGTTTCGTCAAACAATTCGGTTCTCACAAATTTCTGTAAAATAAGACGTTGTTTAGGTTGTAAATGATATCTATATATTGTACATTGTACATTACTGTATATTCTGTACTGTATATTATTGTACTTTTTATTCTCTCAACCTACCCCAATTATTAAACACTTTCAAACTCACAATGATTTCTTGCCACTTAGTATATAACACGGACAAAGGGCAATACATGAACATTGACATTATTTACCACTTCAGTTACGGCTTTCTTTCAAATATTCACACAGGGACATTACATAACCTTATTCAAACTCCAATGAATTTCGCAATAATTCTGGACATTGATGAAATCAGTAGTAGATCTCAGACGTCATCATCTGGTGGCGCACAGCTAAACTATTAACATTGATGCACTCTTGAATCTGTGATGTAAGGCTAGGCGAAAAATGTCCAGAAAAGTAATTATTTTGAAACTATATTACCGTTTATGTTTGTAAATCATAGCATATAGTACTCCAGGCCTTTAAAGGATGCTAGCACAAAAGTTTCATCGGCATTGGTTCAGTAGATTCAGAGATTAGCGCGCTGGAAGACAACGCACTTCTGTCTTTATATAT
>BLKR01008587.1:0-16939 GCA_011170035.1 Teleogryllus occipitalis
CTGTTTAGATCCAAAGTTGTTGTGTAATCGCTTCAATGTTTTTCCATATCACTCAGAATTCATTCATCTTAATTTGTAATAGATTCCATATGTTTACATAACTGGTGGTTCCAAACTTTACATAACTGGTGCTTACAAAATCATACGACTATTTTTCACGCAAATGTCAAGCGTACTCTCTCGCCAAAACTTTCTCTTGCTCTCTCGTCAAAACTTTTCCATCTTACATTGGAAACTCCACGTACCGAAAGGAATCCTGAATATTATATTTGTAACTTACCATTTCGTTGGATATATAATAATCCGAAATTCACATTTTCTCTAAGGTCTGAAATACGTGAGTGTATTCATAACATTTTTTGTACTCATACTTCATAATCCTACATGTAACTGTTTTATTACGAAGAATAACGTATTTGTTGTAAATTAAATTGTCACGCTTTTTATAACAAATCGTTTATTTTTTACAAACTATGTGATAAAAGAGAATTCAGTGCTATTTAAAATATTAAAAGTGATTAGAATGTGTAGGTACACAACATTCTCTACAACATATTCTTATCTTCTTCCCATATTACTGACCTACCACCAGAAAGGAACCCGCAAACAACTCGACCGCAACCGAAAGCAGAAGACGTTGACCGAGTCCATCTTCCAATCAGATCGCTCAAACGAGAGGCGATCCGGCGAATGCGCGAAGGCGAAGAAGAAGACGAGCGGACGGCTAAACCGGCGGACGGCGCGGGCGGACGCGGCGAGGCGGGGCGGGGCGGGGCGGGGCGGGGAAAGGGAGCGGAATAATGGGAAATAAACAAACCAATTGTCCGTCGAATACGGCCGTCTATGACGGAGGGAGGCTGCAGGGGCCGATGGCGCGGGAGGGCGAGGGAGAATGAGCAAATCGATCGGAAGGAAGGGCGCAAGGGAGCGAGGCGAATAAGCGCCGCAGGAGAAGAAAAATGTCGAGGTGAAATGGGGCCCTGAATGGCGGGCCAAGGTCGGTGGCTGGCGGCGGACGGCGGGCGCAAAACGCCTCTCCGGAGATGCTTCCGCGACGGTCACGTGTCAGCGCAGCAGGGGCGGATCCACCCGATAATTTTGGAAGGGGGCAATCACATATTTTGTACAAACATTTGTTATTACATTGCTTATTATTTTTGTAGTCTGAATACGCTACTATATAATATTATTCTTAAATAATTACATTATTTTAGAATCCATTTTTTAAATCATTTTTGCCAAATAAAAGAATGTAACTAACAAAACCTCCAGGCCTTGGGGCGGGGTACACGGCTCCCATCCCCTACCCCCCATTGGATCTGCCACAGAGCGCAGGAGATGATATTGATACACTAGTATTGATATACTAGATTATTTTTCTAGGCTGAATGCGAGAGTGAGTAGCTAAGTAAATCATAATAAACGACCCAATTTTTATTTTTTTGTTTTTATGAATTTTGTAAGTGGTATTTCTTGCAGAAAAACATTTCAAACTCCCAATTTCATAACCTGTAATAAGAATCCATTAATATGTAGATCGGAAACGTCATCCGTTTGTTGTTCGGAACCATTGTATTTGAGACGAGAAACAAATAGTTGGCGAATAACGGATAAACGTTCTTGTAAAATTTCCAATTTTTATGTTTGGTGATTTTCTAATGTAGAACAAAAAGATTTCTTCGGAGAAAGGGAAAACGTGGAGATGAAATAGAACTACACTGCACTGGTACAGTAAACACATTGTGCCAAGGAAGTCTCCCCGCAGTGCTACCTTGCTGATGAGAGTGCTAGCAAGGTAGAGAAATTATGTTGTTAGCAAGACATGAACTGATGAGCCTTTTCTCATTAAAAAGTATATAACCTCTAAATTATATAGTATCTAAAACTAAAATTCTGTATATAATGTATCAAATGATTCTTGTATATATCTCCTATCAAAGTATCTATCTTAAGCAGCTGCTGAGGGCCAATGGCCTAGCTAGAATAAATTAAAAAAACAACATAAATGCAGTTTATAACAGGAGGCCCTGACTCGGTTGGAAGTGGAGAGACTTTCTTTGCGCACGTGACTTGTACATCATGATCCTTTTTTGGCTCCTGCTGCCTGGGTTCGCATCGCGAGAAAGCCTCATGCTGAACGCAAGGCGCACATTACGCCCTATGGAACTGCTACTTTGTGAACTCTCACCTTGGCGCTGTGCAGCATCCTCCGCTTGGTCTTGGACCAGATCTCGCTGTTGACGTAGATGTCGGTGTGTCGCACCTTCCTCTTCCTGGCCGGCCCGCGCCTGCCCGCCCCCGCCCCCGCGGGCGCGTGCCCGTCGCCGCCGCCGCCCTTGCCGCCCCGCGCGAAGGGCACGGCGGCGTCCAGGTCGGCCTCGAGGGCGGTGCGCTTGAAGTGCAGGTCGGAGAGGCGGTGGCGGTCGTACAAGGCGCGGGAGCTGAGCCGCCGGTTGCACGGCCCGCACCAGTACTGCACGTTGCCGGCCTTGCGGTGGTGCGAGCCCGGCGCGCGCTTGCCGGGCCCCCACTTGCCGCTGGTGTGGCCCGGCGGCGGCGCGCCCGACGGCCCCGCCGGCACCTCCTCGTCGTCGTCCGAGGCCACGCCGCCCATGCTGTCGCCGCGGGGGCGGGGCTGCGGGCAACGATCACTTCACTACACATCTACAGCAAACACGTGCACTGTTATTATTGTTTTTCTACTCCCGTTGTGTAATGCTGCCATTTGATGGCTGCGACCAGTTGCATAATGATACTCATTACGATACAGATTTAATTATGATATAGGTTCTTGACCAATCACAGAGAAGTTTACAAACCAAGTTTTGACATTTAATTAATCATTGAGAATCTTTCTAGTAAATGTTTCATTCGATTGTGTACATTAAAATTGGTTTTGATATTATATTAGGATTGTCAGTTAGTAGTAATTTTTTTTCGTGGAATATTATTTAAAATAAATTGGATCGTAATTTCACTTTAATCCTATTTGACTAGCACAGTATTCCCTCGCAGGCGGACAGGTAACCACAGCCATCTGCGGCAGCATGCGAGGGTAGGGTTAGGTAGCCTTGGCTGAATCCTACACGTCAACTGCCACGAAACGATTTAATGTAAAAAATTCACTAATAAAAGTCGTAAACAATGTACCGTATGAAACTGGTATTAATACACTCGTGTAAAGTTTATGATACTCGCTCGTATTGTAATATCACACTCGTGTATTAACACCCATCATTACATCATCGTTTCATAATGACCTATTATTTGTTAATTTCAAATACTTTGGCATGCAAGCGGCAGCCGAACTAGGTGAAAGTCAGAGGCACCCAGGCCTTGCCCCTATCCTCCTCCTCCCACTTTGACATCGCATTTCGGTTTTCTTACGCTCTATTCAGGGACCTAATTACGGTTTTCTACATCGTTAGCCTCTCTGCTGGGCGACGGAAACGCGTTAGAATTCCCTTCGTGAAGTGTTACAATACGTCTTTGCGATTCGAATAGAGGTCCACATAGGTCGGCAACTGGAATTTACATGACAATAAAATATTATAAAATAACGAACCTAATATTTACAAGTACGGTGAAATAATAGTGCCAGGCAATACCAGCCGGAAGGCATATTTACATTTACATTGACAATTACCAATTATTTGATTAAACAACAATTGGTCTTCCCACACATTTAGGCAGGTAACGTACAAAAAACAGTTTGTGATCTGCGCCGCGCGGTTGCTCTCAGTACCAGGTGCTTCCAGTTCACGTCTGGCGCCATCTAGGTGAGCTCGGTTTCCTCTTACTCGCCAAAACCGTACGGACGGAATCAATGGAACCCGCGGGCCATCGCTGATAAGTTAAAGCAAGACCACTTTATGCGTCAGGACCCGCGAGCCAATGGGCTGATGGAGAAGGAGAATTGATTGATAGATTGATTTTTTCGTGTTTCCGGGCGCGTCAACTGCTTTGGTCATTAGTCCCGTTAGTGTAGTGCATGTTTTTTCTTCGGTAGATGGCGACGATCTTCCACCGCTGGATGGTAAGATCCGGCGCCGACCTACCGTCGGCTAGTGGGGTTTCCCCCTAACCAGGACTCTCCCACCAGCGGGGCACCGCCCCAGCCGGGACAAGCTCTAAGCTCCCAATCGGTCTCCTGGAATATGTGATAGTGTAGAGCATGTTAGTGTAAGTGTGTGTGTAAGGGGAGAGTATAGGACAAGGAGAGGAAGGAAAGATCGCGCGCGGTCCGTGGCCCGTTGGTAGGGTACTGCTCCGGCATTCGCTTGGTGTTGATCGGAGAAAATGGAGAAGGAGAAGGACTGAGCCTGTGTCTCCTGGCGGAGGCAGCGTCGAGAGATCCGATAGGATGAAAGGTGCCACAGATGATGTAGAGTTGAACACTTGGGAAAAGATGCCTCAGAAAATACCCATAAGTTTTGGGATTACAAACACGCCCTTTCTCATACCAGTCACTCCCTTTACCGATCACGATGCTAAGGGCGGCGATTACAGCTATTAACGGTGGCAAATTCAGGAATGAGCACGTAATTCATGCACCCACACACCTTGTTGAAAAAATCTACGGGTAATCAGGGTCAAGGGACAAGGTAATCACTAGGTCTCTTTTGCTTGCCTTTTCAATAAACTGCAATATACTAGATTTATGATGTAAAGAAAATTAATTAAGAATATCATAATACATGTTCAAGTTTAAACAAAATATGCTTTTGGTGTGAACTAGCTGCTGTATGCAGTCTCTATATTCAATCGTAGATAGAAACAGGTATGGTATTGACGTTGCAAAACGGAATACGACAACGGATGACGAAGAACATAACGTTTTACCGCATGGATTCTCTTGTTCTTTTAGAGATGCTTGCTTAGAGTTCCTTTAGACCGTTTACAACACTTTATAATCACAAATGGAAATAGCGTTTTAGCTAATAAAAAGTCTACTGTACATTGAACTCATGATTTTATAGGGTTCCTAAAACTCCTGCCTACGTTAAATCAACGCATATTATTTCCTTATTGCCCTCATCTTAATATGTACTGCTGAATTGTCGTATAGTAATCAGTTAATTTGATGGATAATAAGCGGTTACTTGCTCTCTTCATGATTCACACTTTGTGACGTATGATTACATGATGGGAAGGGGAACTGACACATCTTGAAATAGTGTAAAATATATTAACGCAAACGATTGATACAGACTATTATTGAAAATTTAAGAAAGTCTGCCAATAAACAATGGAAATTTACGTTTTTATACCCTAATACATATGATTAAAATAATGAATTTAACGTTGACAGAACACTGAAATAACCACCAAACGGCGATCCTTGTGAATGTAAGAGAATTTTCCTTTCACTTTAATTCATAAATTATAATCAATAGTACCGTGTAATTGCCTTGCATATTTTTACCACGACGTTTAGATAACGAAAAGAGCAACAAAACGCCAACTTATGAGTCTTCATTAAACAACATTATTATTTCGAAGATTAAAATTAGGTTTTACAACTTCCAGTTTAAAAGCCATCAAACCGTACTAAACGACACTAAAAATTCCCAGGGAGTATTCATTTCCTTCACACTCCGCCTTAATGTGTATTTACATATCGCGCGATAGCAATGAATAACATTGTCTCAAATTTCAGGTTGATCCTTTCAAGTGAACTCGTAAAAGGCAGGCAGCGGCGGGGGCGCGGGGATGAGATCCGGCACCTGCTTATTAGGCGCAGCATGTCGTGATAACCGATCCTCTCAAACGGGCGTTGGCGGCATCAAAAAGAAGCCGCCCTCCCTCCCAACTGTCACGCCGTCGGAATGTCCAGCCGGGAATTTAAGGCTCTCCGGAGGCGAACGAATCCGGAGGTCTCATTAGGAGGAATATTCCTATCTCCGGCCGGGATTTAAGGGGCCGCCAATCAGAGAGGAGAGCTCTCTTCCGTCGATGGAGACAGTTGAGGCGGCGCGGCGGCGCTGTCTGTGGAGGTGGGCGTGGTTGCGTGCGGGACAGAACAGACGTCAGGGAAGTGGGTGTAAGGATTACACGACGTGGGAGCGAAGTGGACGGAAGGCGTGGAAGCAGACGCCAGGAACTCTGGAGGTGTGTAGGACAAATGTGTTAAAACCAATTCTTCAAAACATAACGAATAACTCAAACTGTAACGTTGTTTATTTCTCTTTTAAAAGCCGTGTCAATAGTGAGATAGGAGCCGAAACCATTATGTTTGTTAATATATTCATGGGACTATTTAATACCAAATGAATGGGTTCGGTATTTTAACTTCATTTCATGCAACTTGTTACGCTGGGTTACGTTTAGAAAATTTATTTATCCGATTCCCGTCATTAAAATAATTTGTATTTTGTTATAGTATAACGATGGATTTCATGACTCACGAACAAATACATAAGTAAATATTTATTTTCTAAAATCCTATTCACATGTAAACTAAGACAACGGCTGTGACATTTCACACGTAGATTGGACGAATTCTAAATCTGAATCAATATGTGTTTTTTGATAAAAATATGTGTAAGCAGTTCCATTTTGTAACTACGACATCAAATATCGTAATCTACATAGAATTTCAACCGCAAAATTAACCAAAGAGGAATGTTACTTGTTTTCATTGTATAGGTCGATCTTATGGGTAGCATGAACGTTCTTCGCCTGGTGCTGAGGAGCCCGTAAAGACCCTGAATCGGGGACTGCCTGAAGGTCAAAGAATAAAACAATTCGCACGTGTTGCGCGAAGCAGGAACTGATAAAAGCGCCTCACCTGGTGCTGAGCAGCCTGCCCGGGCCTCCACTTGCCTCCGGTGTAGCTGGGCGGCGGGGCGGGCTCCTGCGGGGAGGCCGGGGCGGGGGCGGGCGCGGGGGCCGGGGCGGGCGCGGGCGGGGCGGAGGGCTCGTCCAGCAGCAGCCCCCAGGGGTAGAGGCCCTCGGGCTTCCACTTGCCGCCGGTGTGCGAGCGCGGCGGCGCGTCGTCGTGCTCGTCCAGCTCCAGCACGTCGAAGTCGAAGTCGGAGTCGGAGGCGGCGGAGTCGTCGGGGTCGCTGCCGCCCGCGCCGCCCGCGCCGCCGCCCACGCCGCCGCCCGCGTCCTTCGCCCCGCGCAGAGACTCGGGCGACAGCAGCGGGCCGCCGAAGTCCTCCACCGTGTCCGTGGACGTCCGCTTCGGCGCCTCCGACACCACCTCCTCTGCACACACACACACAGTGTCACACGTTCACGAAAACCGAGCAATTTTTTTAAAAAATATTTATTAATCCTTGATCTGGGCTGTCCGGGTGACGCCGCGTCGAAGGCTTAGGTGCCGACATACCGCGGTCCTCTTCAGGGCAGCACAGCCCACACTACCACCTCAACCTTCCACGCGGCGTACACCCGGACAGCCCACATCATGCGAATGATCTTGGCTATCCGGGTGACGCCGCGTCGAAGGCTGACGTGCCGACATATCGCGGTCCTCTTCAGGGCAGTACAGCCCACACTACCACCTCAGCCTTCGACGCGGCGTACACCCGGACAGCCCAGATCATGTGAATGATCTTGAGCCCTGAGGAAGACCACGAAAAGATGGTCGAAACGTTGGCAACACGGCCTTCGACGCGGCGTCACCCGTACAGCCAAGATCATTCACATGACTCCGGCCGCGGAAGCCTACGACTTCAGCCCAGATCATGACTCTGGCCGCGGAAGCCTACGATATCATTTATTAATCCTTGTTCGGTCTGGTAGGCCTTTCAAGGTTTTGAATTATACACATGTTTCCATACAAACTTGATAACATACGGCATTTTTTTTTACATATTTTTAACTTACAATTACATATTAACTAATTACAGAGGATTGCATCCATCCAGGAAGGATCCCCTAGCTACTCAAATTTATTTCCAAGTCGTTATTAACCGCTTTCTTTTCTGCTGTTTTACGGAGATCGAATAAGTGTTTGGAATGCCGGCTTTTCATTCTTGGATAGGGTATGAAGTGGAACCTAATTTAATTTTTTGGTTTGGAGAGCAGGATGGTAGGTTTGTATAGAATCGGGTAGAGAGTCCGTCTACCCATTGTTTTATTGGGCATATAGAGAGTTCTTTTTGAATTTGCTCGTGGCGGATAAACAAAGGTGCGTTTACTGTCCAGCGTAGATATTTGTTTTGCATTTTTTGTAGTTTATTTAAATTGCTGTTTGCCGCACTTCCCCAAATTTGACAGGCGTATGTTAGTGAAGGTCTTATTATATATTTGAAAACGGATATTGACGTGTCGATATTGACTTTTTAGTTTTTATTAATTTGTAGATACAGTTTTAACATTTTATGAATATTCTGTTAGCTGCAATTTTTATGTGATCTTTTCAAGTAAACCTTGCATCAATGTGTAGTCCTAAGTATTTTACTGAAGTGGTAGGGGAGAGAAAAAATGAGCATGGGGCGAAATTAATTCCACATACACACTTTTCACCCTTCTTCCATCTTGTACAAGTGCACAAATATTTGAGGCCTTGGAAAACCAAAAGTGCTAAGTGCCAAAAATGTTTATATTTTACTGATGCGTTATAACTTCTTGTTTTCGTTGTGGAGCTCGATATACACCGCATAACGTATCTCGATCGAGAGAACCGTGGTTACGAGGAAAATATGAAAATAGTGGAATGAGCTACACGTTCCCTTCCGGAGGGAAGTATATGAGAAAATTATGAAAAGAAATTATCGATCAAAGGTCCTCGGCCGTTTCCTCGCCGCTCGATGATTAGAACCCTTGTAACGTCCTTAGGGCATAAATAACTATTTTTTCGAGAAATCAATAAACACTGCACAAATTCCTATTATAGTCATGCAAACAGAGCCATCCAGAGCAAACCACGTAGATGTTACAACTACTAGGTAGGTGTTTGAAACATCGGTCTTTAACTGTGTATTGGCACCGATTTATATAATATTTAAATGTCAAAACCTTTGTTTGGAAGATGTTGGTACTTAGCTGCTTTTGCTTTGCAAGGCCTCATTGAATCTAGGCCATTATTCTACCATTCTAGGCCATAAATTCTACCATTTCAAACCGCATTATCTTCCTATATCCGAATGAATTCCTATAAAGTACTATCAATCCACTAGCCCCCTTGACCATCTCCGCTGTCAAAAACACACAAAATCCTTAAATGAATCACTTGTGAATTAACACGCAGCATTTTTCACGAGGTAACCTTATGGCCCTTCTCAAATACTGTTAGCCGAGTAGCCAACATTATGTTTGTATATAAAACTTATATTAAAACCCCCGAAAGGCATATTATTGTTTGACAAAAAGGCTGTAATTAATAAAAAAAAGATGGTATGAATCCGAATCGAAACCTAAAATATTCTCGAATCTTTTTCTACCTCACACCCAACGGGCACATGTCTGCATTATCAATAAATGCTATGCAGAAAACTTTAGATACAATTCTTTGCAAGGAATCGAGATAAAATTATACTCCAATAAATATTTATGATGATACTTCGCCCACAATGTATGATAATACATTTACAGAGACCTGGGGAAAAAAGGAAATCGAAATTATAAGTGAACAGCATTTGTCAGAACTCGAAGCATTCGTTTGGATTTAGTAATAGAAATTCACGGATGTTATGCAGTTTTCAAATTGTTCCCATCCTTCTACATTTTACATTACCTTTTCGCAACAATTATTAACAGAAACACTATCTAAACTGAAGAGTGATTTATAAGAAAAGTTTTTTTTTCAAACATTGATGGTGCCCACAAAAAAATTATTCGTATGCATTAGAAGGATTCTTAAGATTCTCTCGACTATTGACCTCTATTTTTCCTGGTAGGTGGTTGGCGATTTCCTGATGTGAATGAAATCATGGATCAGATGAGATGTGGTGTAAGAGGAACCTACCACTTCCTAATCAAAAAGAAACATCCAAGTCTTATGCAGAGTACTAAACTTTATCGTTCGACTACGAGCACTGTAGGGTGCTCCAAGTCCCTGTCCTATGCTTCCAAGATCGGTCTGTCCTTCCAACGCGATGCATTTAACCCAAAATGACTACATGATGTGAATATTCGTGGCTTCTCGCATCTCTTGCGAAATATACGTCAGTTCTCAAGTTCTTGTGAACATACATACGTCGTGTAAATGTTCTTGGCTGTCCAGGTGACGCCACGTCGAAGGCTGTGGTGGCAACACAGCCTTCGACGCGGCGTCACCTGGACAGCGAAGATCATTTACATGACTCTGGCCGCGGAAGCGTACGACTTCATACACACGTCATGTTGAATCGGCCGGGCGCACAGGTGATGAGACTCACCTGCAGGTTGCGCGGCGGGTCGCGCGCTCTCGGCCTCGTCCTTGGGCTCCCGAGTGGCGCCGCCGAGAGTCGAAGCACGACTCCGGGTGAGCACACGGCCAACCTTCAACACGAGAATCGGGTGTCGCTTCAGAACAGCGCTTCTCAGCCTTCCCTCAGCACAACAACCTCCTTTTCTTGCACTCCCTCCCCACCCCTTGTTTGCAGCTGTGCGAGCAACGCGCGCCTTCATTGTTGATGACGCAATAGTGGCGTAGGGGGTGGCTATAACCTACCGTATAAATATTATGTTGGCTGTACTAGATTGACGAAAACTTAACTAAAATTAATAGTTGTTCTGTGATTATTAGTATTTATGACAGGAAAACAGTGCTGAATTTAAAGTTTTGAATTATATGTGTTTATGCAGGGAATTTTTGTGTGCTTCGACTTGGTTTTAAAATGGAGGCGTATCTAAATAGAGCAATTTAATTAACTTCTCAAGGAGTCGAAAGGAGGTAAATGTAACACAGACAAAAACGTATGTTACACAGTTGGTAACAGAGATAACACAGTAAAAATATTGATTCCTATTTAAGCTCCAGAGATAAAAAAATTTTAAAAAGTGCGAGATTGTACGTCTTCTCCCATACATCACATAGTTTTTCTGTTCTTTGAAAAAATAAATCAAATCAGATGTACAGTATATCGAAACAGGTTGCCGTGTGTTGTATGTTGAGAATTGTTATCTGCCGATATAATGAAGCCTTCTAAAATGATTTGCCATCTAAAACAAAATATTCAACTGCAAAACATTAACCTATTGAGTTTTTTCAGCGCAAATTCTCTATACTTCAGAATCACCAGGTGAGCATTGCAACATGAGTAATAGTGGTGAAAAGACTTTATGCATCATATAAATTGCATTACGACTAGGTAAAAAGCTAATCCATACACTTGACGAGGAGCTTATCCTTCCAAGTGGATTCATGTTGTATCTACTACGATACCGTAAGAACTGAAGGTGCAGGGAAATTGAAAAGAATCTTCTTGTCTAATGATACAGTACCTGTATCATTATTAATGATAATGATACAGCACCTGTATTAATATACCTACCTATATTAATATACCTATATAATATCATTACCTACCATTAATGATATAGTACCTGTATCATTATATGTCCAATTATTCTGTAATTCGAAATATCCATATATTCGAATTATTCTGTAATTCGAATTTCATGTATAACCAATGCCCAGCCGACCTGGATGGCCGAGGTGGCTAAGAGCAAGTACCGACTCAGCGCTTCGGTCCGAAGGGTCGCGGGTTCGAGTCCCGCCTTGGGCATGGTTGTTTGTCCCTTGACTTCGTGTGTTATCGCGGAGGGCCTCGCGTTCTGCTGACCCCAGATCAGAGGAGCCCGCAAGCGTGTTGGTCTAGTGTATGGTGGAATATGCGTCCCATCGGGACGTAAAGGGTAACCGGCTGTTGGCTGGATAAAAGCCCTAAGGAAAAAAATCCAATGTCCAAACAAACTCCGCCGCGCGGTCCTCACCTTCCCGCCGGTGGAGGGCGGCACCGTCCCCGCTCCCGCGGCCGACGCCCCAGCGGCCGCCCGTTTGGCGCTGCTTTGAAGCTCGAGCTGCGAGAAGAAGTCGGCCGCCTTCAGCGCCGGGTCGCCGCCCACCGCCACGCCCACGGCCACCCCCGCGGCGGCGGCGGCGGCGGCGGCGGCGTCGGAGGCCGGCCGGTCGCTCAGCATGGGGCCGGCGGCCGGCGGCGCGCACCCCGCCTTGCGGTGCGCCACGTAGTTGTCCAGGCCGCTCATGGTGGAGCGGCACTTGAGGCAGAAGTGCGTGTCGTCATCTGGATCCGCGCCGTCCATGGTGGAGTGTTACAGGGCCTGAGGCAAAGTAAGACTCCGAATGCACTGGCAGAAGAAGTCGCTTGAATGTAGTTTTCTCTCAATAATATTATTTCCTACGTGTTAAATTAGAAAATAAAATATAAGGGGGTGGGCGTGGTGGCTTTTCGAACGGAACCTCCGTACGCGCGCGAGCGAGTGCCCGCGAGTAGGTAGAACGGACAGGGAAGCGTAAACGAAGAGAGAGACTGACGTCCGGTTGGGCATCATAGAGAGAAGCCGGTAGGCATAGAGGTTGGCTGATACTGACAGAATGGTTGGTTGACAGGCAGAGAGATGAGACGGCAGACAGATTGAACGATAGACAGACTGGTAGGTTCAACGACAGACAGGATCATAGACAGGTAGGTTGACAGACAGAGACGTAGGTTCACAAACAGGTAGGCTGACAGGTAGATTGAAAGACAGGTACGTGGACGGATACTGACAGACAGGTAGACAGACAAAAGATGATAGGTAAGTTGAGAGACAGACAGGTAAGCTGAAAGACAGGTAGCTTGGCGGACAGGCATACATGTTGCCAGACATAAAATATAATAGTATATTGACACAAGTAGTGATAAGCAGACTGGCAGGGAAACTGACAGACAGGAAGAGAAACAACTGATCAGACGGGAAATCGGCCCATCAAAATATACATGCACTAGAATACGTAAACACATAATGTCAGACACAAATAGAGCTACAGAATTTCAGTCATAGACATTTGACTATCATACAGTGAGATGCAGATAACGATAAGTTCAACACTGCCAAAAATTAAGATGCAGGTAGTAAGGCGCTTTAATATGGAAGTATACAAGAATTTTTCTGTATTTGTGTTTGGCAATTGCATGACCAGTGAAGAGAAATAGGCCTCGTCGGCGTCGGGTCCCGTGGCTCTTAGTCGGTCACCCAACCAGGAACCCGCGATGTCTCGAATTCGCTTTACCTTCGTGACTTCACGAATTCGGCTAGAGACCCCGGTTTTGCGGACGTGGCCCTTCAGTAGAACAATCCCAGCATTCGTGTGGATGATCGAGGGACACCACGAAAGGTCAGGGTGGCAGGCATGAGGACTGAACCCGTACCTTAACGCGCTTCGCCCTAAGCCATTTGGCCCGGTTGCAAGCCAACAGATCCGTCCAAAGGCAAAACCTCGAGCGGCGGCGCGGGAAAGCCCTGGGCGTGCGGCGGCGGACAGCCGCGTGCTGCGCTGTCGCGCGGACGGACGGACGGGCGCCCCTCGAGGGGCCGAGCGCACGGCCCTTCCCCTTCCCTCCCCCTCCCATTCCATTCCACTCCCCTTACCCTCCCCCTGTCCCGCCCTCTTCGCTTCCCCTTCCCCTCCCTCACCCTCCCTCTTCCCCTCAGCCTGCCTCTTCCCTTTCCCACCCCTCCCCCTCCCCCATCGCCCTCTTCCTCTCCCCTCCCTCTTCCTCTCCCCTTCCCCTCCCTCCCCCTCATTCCCCTTCCCTTCCCCTCCCTCTCTCTTCCCTTCCCCTTCCCTTCCCTCTCTCTTTCCCTTCCCCTGTCCCGCCCTCTTCCCTTCCCCAACCCTCCCCCTTTTCTTTTCCTCCCCTCCCCTTTTCCATCCCCCTCCTTCTGCCCCTTCCCTCCCCCGTTCCCTCCCTCTTCCCCTCCCTCCCTCTTCCCCTTATCCTCCCCCGCGACGCCCTCGCAGCCGCCCGCCCTCGCGCGCGAAATACGAGCAGTGGCAGACGTAAAGAAGAGCGTCGACCGGTACTTAGACGTCGCGGATGGCGCATTTGCGTGCGAGCGTCGCGCCGGCCGGCCGATCGGTCACGCGGCGTCGCCGCCCGCCCGCGGCTGTAGGCTGGAGCTGTAGGTCAGCGACGCAGCAGGTAGGAGGGAGTGCAGTGGAGGCGAGGCGGCGGGAGAGGTAGGCACAGAGGGGATATGAAGGATTGAGGTGTCGTAGAGAACGGACCAAATGCTGGAGTTTTCCGGACATGGTACTGAGAGAAGGGATACGGGAGGCCCAAAGAAATGGTATGAGATGTAAGGGTCATTCCACAGGAAGGAAGAAGGGGAGGAGATGGGGCGCCGGCGGCTGGGAGCGGAGGGGTGGGGAGACAACGCGAAGGTGAGGAGATGGGGAGGTGAAGTTTCGGGGCGTTTGGGACTTCGAGGCGGGACGGTAAGGCTCAACGGTGGGACGGTGATGATGGGACGGTGTTGTTAGATTATTGAGTGATTCAGAGCGCGTCCACTACTCATTAGTGCCGTGAGTGTAGTGCTTATGTTTTCCTCGAGTGGTGGTAGTGATCTTCCGCTGGTTGATGAGATCTGGTGCTGACCTAACGTCGGCTCAACCAGACAAACAGACATCTCACACTAGCGGTGCACCGCCCCAGTCGGGACAAGCTCTAAGCCCCCGAGCGGTGTCCCGGCCGGTGTGGTAGTGTTGAGCATGTAATTTCTTGTGTATGTAAGGGGTGAGGATAGGACAGGGATGAGCAAGGAAAGATCGTGCGCGGTCTATGGTGCGTTTATAGGGTTGCAGAGGTGTTGACGGGATGATGTTGCCAGTGTCTTGAAGATTCTTCATAGGATTAGGGATGGTGCCAGAGATGACGGGGTTCCTAAGGTGAGAATGCCAGTGATAGAAGAAAAACAGCGTTGCTGGTACGAGATTAATGGAAGGTAGGAACCTGGGAGAAGTGATTACCACTAGCAAAGTTGCTACGATTGTAAATAAGTAAGGAGTGATTGACTGTGGATGTAGCTGTTTCTTGTGTAAATGAGCTACAAGCACGGATAATGAAGAAGCAGTAAATTCTAGAATAAATATTCTGATCGTGCATATTCAACATTTTTATTCGTAATAATATTCAAGTTTGAAAGGCTGCGGAAGAGTTAACTGTGAAGACTCATATAAAACAAATGAAAAACATGGGGACGAGTTGAGGAAAGGAAAAAAAACAGACGTATCAGCATGAACACTACACAACAGGATTTAGAACTAGACGATTAAAAACTACCGAATATAAGGTGTTAAAAAGGCACGAGTAAATAAATCCCGTTGCGGCGATAGCTTGATAAAAACACAAATCAGAGATAAGTTTGAGAGAAGCACCAGTGGACAGAATATGGTAAAAGTATGAACTATGTAATGTTGCAAATGCTTTCTCAAACATCATGGAACACAGCGGTAAGTTGGATAAAGATCTGGCACGCCCTGACGCCCCGAGTATTCCACATCAAGAAGAAACTGAAGAGAGAGGTAAAGCGTTGAAACGAGTTAGAGGGGGACGATAGGGAGAACGAGAGAAGAACTGTCAAGATGACTGGGAAGAGGAGGAGTGGCGAGCGAACGGTCCTGGCGGCGGGTAAGGCAGTGAGTTAGACAGTATGCGACACACTGGACAGGAGAGGGCATTACCAGCGGTAGAGTCGGCAGGCAGGGTCAGCGGGCAGGGTCGGTGGGTAGGGTCGGCGGGCAGACGGCGGGCAGGGTCGGCGGGTAGGGTTGGCGGGCAAGGTCGGCGGGCAGATCGGCGGGCAGCTCGGCGGGCAGATCGGCGTGCAGATCGGCGGGCAGTTCGGCGGCCAGAACGGTGGGCAGGTCGGCGGGCAGTCGGCTTGGGGCTGGCTGCCAGCAGGTGAAGGGGGAGCGGGAGGGCGAGCGAGAGGGCAAGCGAGCGAACGAAAGAGCACGCGGGAGGGGGCACGTCAGGGAGAGGTCGGGAGGTGGGCGGGGCCGGTGAGACGTAGAAGCGCGCGCTGCGGGCTGCATCCGCGCGCTGGCGTGCGCGCCGCCCATCCGTCAGGGCACGCGGCGGGGGCGAGGGCGGCGCGGGGGCGGCGCGCGGTGGCCGGCCGTGCCTCACCGCCGCCGGGGACCTCAACCGCCCCTGGGCCCCGCCCCCCTTGCATCGACGCGTCCTCCCAGCGGCCGCTATCGCCGTCGCGGATCGGGAGGCCGGCGAGATGAAGGGATGCGGAATGGCGGGGCTTCCATGTGACGAACGGAATGCGGAGCAACTGAAGCACTTCAAACAGACTGCTGAACGGAAATTCAAATTCTGAGTATTCCTGCCCATTGAGAACAGTAATACAATCCTCCAAAGTTAGTGGTTTCATTGCAATTAATTGCACCAAAGAAGAAACAAATTAAAATGGATGGATGTGAGTTAAATATTAGTATTCTTCAAAAGAGCTGTAATCGTTCATTCAAACGGATACAAAGATTTTAAAAAAGATTTCCAATAATTAAACTATTATGTCGTCAGACTGGTAACTCATGTAAAGGATCGCCAGCTCAATTACGCCCTTCGTTTGACGAGAGTGTTCTTAACATAAATAGGCACATCCAGTCACAAGCTAAGTAAACAAAACATGAAATAAAACTGTATTTTGTACATGTATTAGTTAGGACTACTTTCCCTCCTCTCTGCTGATCTACTGCTTTCGTATAGAAACAATGAAAGGAATTTCTGCTGAAGCATAAACGACCTGAGAACACTGCGATTGTAATAGGAAATTGATAAGGGTTAAAACAGAAGGAGATACGCCGGCAGGGAAGAAGCCAACAACCTCTTAGTGGGTTGCAAAAGACTTATTTTTTATTTAATTTATTTATTTATATGAATATATTAATTTATCGTAAAATATCGTTACAAACTGTATGATGTACCATGCGAGAAGTGTATTCTGTGCATTAAATTCCCTACCCTAACTCGTATTCAAGTTGTGA
>BLKR01008588.1:0-16921 GCA_011170035.1 Teleogryllus occipitalis
CGCCGCCCTCGCCGCCCTCGCCGCCCTCGCCGCCCTCGCCGCCCTCGCCGCCCTCGCCGCCCTCGCCGCCCTCGCCGCCCTCGCCGCCCTCGCCGCCGTAATGACGGGCGGCCGATGGGACGTGGCGCGGCGCGGCGCGGCGCGGCCGTGATGGATACCGCCGCTATTAGCGCCCCGTGCGATCCCGGACGCCCTACGCCCGTTAGCGTACCCGCTCCTTCCGTTGCTCTTTGACCCTCCGCCCTGCACGCTCGCAGCCTCGCGGCGGCAGCTCTGGAGGGGATTTTGATTCAGTCAAATAGGCAGAAGAAGATACAGGCAATGGTCACCTTCACACTGGTCATCCTACTTGAAATAAAGAGGTGTTGATTTCTTCAGATAGTACATCCACAGTAAACGATTGATTGATTAATTAATTGATTGTTTTTTTCGTGTTTCCGGGCGCGTCAACTGCTTTGATCATTAGTACCGCTTGTGTAAAGCAGGTTTTTCTCTGGAGATGGCAGTGATCTTCCCCCGCTAGATGCGAGATCCGGCGCCGACCTACCGTTGGCTAGTGGGGTTTCCCCCTAACCAGGACTCTCCCACCCGCGGGGCACCGCCCCAGCCGGGACAAGCTCTAAGCTCCCAACCGACCACCCGGAATATGTGGTAGTGTAGTGCATGTTAGTGTAAATATGTGTGTAAGGGGAGAGGATAGGACAAGGAAGAGGAAGGACAGATGATAGGGTACTGCTCCGGCCACAGAGTATACGTATTTTCACAGTAGCGCAGCTCCGTGTCATTTGCCCTATGGCGACGTGTTAATCAGCGACTGCAGCGATCCGCACGGCAATCAAGGGATACTACGCCGCCTTACAATTCTTAATATGTATTAATGTGCTGTACAGTATCATTCTGCTAAATCTAACCAAAAGTATAACTTTTTAATATATATTTTAATTCCCTTATTCATGGAACTCAAACTACACGTGAAGTAGACGTTTTCAGCATTTTTTTAGGAAAGAAATGATTTAATTCTAATTAATGTTGTTCATTGAAAATGAATAGTAGAATCTCGAGGAAGAACAAGTTTTTCTATACTGCTCATGAAAATATCTAGAAATGTAAGTAATCTAAGTAGTAAATAAAGGTATTCAGGAGGTAAAAACATTTGTTAGGAGGTAATAACAAATTTCCATCTTTCGTTTCTAGGTATATTGGACAAGTAAAAAACACCGTAACTCAGGGTTTTTTATTTCATTATTAATGCATTTAATTGCAGAACAGTGCGCTCCTTTCGACCCACGCATTGTTATTAATGTTTTAACTGGAAAAGTATAAGAACTCAGTCGGTGTCTATCAAATGTGTTTCGATACATCTCAAATGTAAGATTAAAACGTCAGTTTGTTGTAATATTCCGTGTTATTTAATGACTTGCCCTTCAAGTCCTAGGAATATAAACGATATCAAGAACTAATACGAATTATCTTTTAACTTCTTAACCAGTTCTTAGTAAACGCGATTTCACAAACAAATCTGTATACTTCAGTAGCAGCTATCCGTAGTTTTACTTGATCGTCACCAGGATCGCTAGCTGAAGGCGCGCGTATCCCTAACTAGCCCAGAGGTTAGTTAGGGATGAGGCTAGGTTGAGGCCTAGGCTGAGTTGCGCTAATATATAAATACATATACTGTGATACAATCTTCATAGGATGGTTGTTTTAGATTTTAAATCTGTTATTAAGTCTCTCAAAACATTAGTTCAATTTTGCACTGTATTACGTTCTTCTGTACTATATTTTAAATTCATCAAATACACTTAAATGTTCACGTGGGTTATCTTAGCCAAAAGGTGGCATGAAGATCTTTTATTAAATGGATTGACACAGCTCTTTCAGATTACAAACAGTATATTTGTATTTAGTTTTATAGGTGTGTCTTCAAAACTTTCAAATATAATTCAGTATCTAAGTTATTAATCATTTTAGTTGTACTGACAGTTTTTGAATGTAAACTTATGGTGTTCACTCTGCCATCCACATTATTGAATCGATAACTTGCAGAAATTATAAAGTGAATATCTTTGGTACCTTCCGTATCTCTCCACAGACATCGATCAAGAAGTGAAATATTGTAATAATAAGATTCCTTTCGTCCCGTGTTTTTGAAAAAAACCATTTAAGAAACACTTTCATAGAATTAGGACTTTTTTTAAATTGAAATCAATTATTTAAAATTTCACACAATTGAATCTGATTATAGAGGGCGCCAAAAGAATACACCAAAAGCACCATGGGGCCCGCGGGCATCTTGTTGGACAGGGCTGCTGTATATCACGTAGTATCACTTCGTAACTATATGTAACAAAGTAGCTAAATACGGCCGATGCTTTCTCCACACCTCCGACTAACCGGAAGAGAGGTGTAGGGGAGCCTCATCCTTCTTAAAACAGAGCACAGTCCACCTCTGCGCATTTAGGCGTGATGAAAGTCGCAAAATGACGATCGAAACATTTGTTACTGTTCCTACGACGTGGCATCTCCAGGTCAGCTAAAAATCTAAGATTATTTTTTTAAATTTATTTTTTCCATTGACACAAAATAATGAAAATAGAGCCTCACTGACGTCTTCAAAGTGACGTTCGAAAACAGAAAAATCTCGCCCTTTAGATAAGGTTTCCCAGAAAGCTATTGCAGATCAACAGCAGGGAGAAAGATAAAACGCCTTCGTTTAATCCATTATCGGAGGATACGAACTACTGTGTTATGTCTTCCAAATAAAAATACTGGAATTTTAAAAATAAAATTTTATCTTGCACAAGTTATAATAACCGCAAGTTCACCAAAAAATTTCATATGTGCGATTAGCCGCTTTCCGATACAGTAGCCTTTTCATGAATAAATATTGTTTACAGTAACAGACGTTCAAAACTCCAAGAGACGAATCAGGGTGTAAACAGGGTGTAAACAGGGTGTAAACAGGGTGTAAACAGTACTACTATAATAAGTAAGTCAAGACCGTCTTTGCTTACGCATCAGTCGAAATGAATCGTAACAATATTCTTGGGAATATTTTCTGGTCGAATTTTCTTGGTTTCAATTTGAACATCATCCAGAACATTGATATGGAAGTCATAATCTAGGCGCATATTGTAGATGAATTGTATGTCTGGCAAGAATAATTTTATAAATTTTCCGGCAGGAGACATCAAACACTAGGAGGGGACATCCCCAGATTTCTCTCTGTTAATTTTCACCCTCAGTTTTGACATGGCAGGGAACATTTTTACTTAATCTAATTGGCGATAATTTTACGACAAAACAAAACATATAATATCAAAGTATATCTATTAATACTTTTTGCTGTAACTTTATTTACCCGAGAATGGGTGAAAGAGTCAACAGTATTATTTCGTGAAACTTCTTTTGTGGGAACTTGTAAGTAGAGCGCAAATAAAATATTAAACTTCAAAATACTCACCGGAGGCGCCAAGCTAAGCTGATTTTGCAGCCGTGAATCACGCTTTGTCAACTAATAAAGTTCTAATTATATTAATGTATAAAAATAAAAATGTACTAATGGCCTGAAGCTGAACAAAAACCACATAAAATGATTTTATCAAAAAGTACATGCACACTTTTTATAAAAGTCAAGTTCTTCCGTATTTCACTTCAATAAATCAAATATTTTAACCAATGCATTTTTTACGAATACTGCAATAACGTAATATGATATATATCCTCCTCGGACCCAGAACTTTTTTTGTTTCAAATTTTAATTCTTTAGCGATTATATAATTCCCACTGCATCTCTTACTTGAGAAAAAATGTAAAAAAAAATATTTGTTGGATAAATAAAGAGAAACTGCATGTCCCCTGGAGGGGACATTGGGTCTGTGTAGGTATTTTTCACACATGAAAAGAAAAGGTAATTGGCCGATGGAAAAGTAACTAATATTTGAATACAAATTTTAAAAAAATCAAATCTATACCGGACATAATTTTTTAATATATTTATTTCCAAAAATCAAACATTAATTTTTTATTTTTCAAAAAATAAATGTAATGAAATTTGTCTAAAAATCAAATGCAAGAAAAAATCACAAAAATACTTACAAATTTAAACTATTTACAATTCATGGTATAATTTAAAACAATTTCTTGTATCTTGCAAACATAGAAAAACTTTACATGTGGAACAACGGACTCTCGCTTTGTTAGCATTACATCCTGGGAATCGGCATCTATTTTTTGTAACCGGTGTCGGAAATTCTGGCAAATGAAGAATATGCTTTGTTCTTAATTCATCAGAAGGATGGGGTACGATTGCTTTTGACCGCTTGTTCAATGGCTCTTCTGAGAGCACGTTTCTGTAATCTTCATTTTCGGGCTCCGACTCTGAAGAATGAATCAAATACTCTTCATATTTCATCCTAAAGTCTAAATAATCCAAAACATTTCTTTTGGGTGTTGACAGTGATGCTTGGTCCCTACGATACTCTATCCAAGAAGCAGCCAATGCAAAGTCAATCAGGTGCATAAGAACACGAACGGTCCACTTTTTTGTGCGTGCTGAAATTCTGTACATACTGATGACTCTATCCAAAAAATCCACACCACCCATACTCTGGTTATAGAATTTCACAGCAGCCGGTCTCTGAACTGTAATATAGGTGTTTTCTTTCTTGGACCATCGTCGGCATTGATCAATTGGATATGCACCTTCTACACTTGAAATCATGGTCACGGGCCGATTGTCGAACCATTTCAGGATTGAAATTTGCCCATCATTTCTCACTGCCTGATCGATACTACCCCTTCCTTCTTTCTTCATTGTTCCGTCGGGTTTCAGATGACAGGTAGACGGAATTCTGCATTTTTGTAAAGTACCTGTTCCTTGTGCATCTGCTTTTATATGGAGTTTGTCTAAAAGAGCAACAGATGTAAAATAACGATCCATATAAACAGTCACTCCAGGAGGCATTGTTTCCATGAGTCGCATAACGGCCTTTCCTCCAATGTCAAGATCACTGCAATCCTCAGAATGTGTTATTTGATCTCCTTTGCCTTGATAAAAGAAAAAGTCAAGTGGCAGACCGTCAGGTGCTGCGGCCACAAAATTTTTTAGACCACAAGGATTTGGCTTTCCTTTTATAAATTGTCGAGCCCTCATGTGTCCCCAAAACGGAATAATTTGCTCATCAATAGAAATTTTCTTTGATTTCACATTTAATCTGCATCCATTTTGCACCGCATGAATGAGAGGCTGAACTTTCCAAAATACATTACTGTTCTTTTCTTCCTGAGTCACTGAGCTGTCGTCAATAACTTTTAAATTTTTTCTGATAATAAAATATCTATTCCTTGACATATTGTTTGCAACGGCAGGCACTCTTGTTTTCTGAGCCCAATACATCCGTATCCTTGGGTATTTAAGGTAGGACATGATTATTGTTAAGCCTACAAATATTCTGATTTCTTGTACAGTGCATCTGAGAGCATTTCCCGTTTCTACCAAGTACCTTCTATTAGTATATTCACACATCCACTCAAAAATTTCATTTGGAATGTATTTGTTAACATAATCTTTAGGAGGTAAATTAATGGCTTCACCTACTATTTCTTCGTGTTCTGGAGCAGCAGGCAATGGTTCAAAGTCAAGGCTGCGTTTCCAGAACGATCTTCTATCCGGTTGCGAGATCGATTGTTGCATTTCAACATTTGAAAGATTATCATCTTCATCAGAACTTTCACTTTCAATTCTCAGATCCAAGTTATTCGGAGAAAACGAGATATCACGATCGTCATCATCTGACAGTTCCAATTCTGAGACATCTCTATCAATTTCAGCCTGCACGAAATTGTAAAACTCGGATCCACCTGGTAGAAAAAACAAGTATAAAAAAAATCTCCATAAGTACATTTAGTTCAGAAATATTAACCCATATGTTCAATAATAAAAGAAAAATAACATTAATATTTATTAAAATGGACGAAAAATGCATAACAAGATATATAGCTTTGGGGAACATACTGAAACCCAATGTCCCCCACAGGGGACATCAATGTTTTTCGGCTATGTAAACAAAACTCATAACCTAATTTCGTATATTCTCAACAGCAAATGAAAAGTTATGCTCTTATTTACAATATATCTTGCAGTTAAAATCATATTGATAAGAACGTGGGGAAAAAAGCGATACTTACTTGTCTCTGTACCAACAAAACGTGTTTTCCTGGACGCCGCCATTTCAATAACCTCTTTTCACGAGCACGGAAGCAAAGAATTAGAAATGGAGCTTTTGATGGCTGCTGCCATCTATTAGGAATGTAATGAAACAAAGAACAGGCTCGCCAACTTGAGTTTCTAGCTACAATTACTTTTTGTACTGAACCCTACACTATGTCCCCTGCAGGGGACGCGGGGTCCGAGGAGGAAATGCGCTGTAGTTAGCCTTCAATACGACGTAGTGGCAAATGACGGCAGAATAGCGTTCATTCTATTAATTTTAAGATATTTAAATATTTTTTACAATGAAACACGCCAATGGGAGCAAATGAAAACACATGTAGGAACTATTGTCTTTCATTTAAAGCAAAAATCTCGAAATTTAATTGAGTAGAAAGATCAAATTTCTTTCTAAACAAAATCATTAGTGATTTAAGTTTATAGATACATTTTTACGATACCAGCTGTTTTTTGTGACTTATTAGAACTCTTCCTTTGAGTGTTTTCTTCCACTGTATATTACGTCATGTTACGTACGAAATTTGCAAATTCATTGACTCAAGGTGAGAGGCCGGGCACCGGCTGCCGAGCGCTGGTTGGGAGGTGTTGGGAGCTATAAGCAGAAACGGGAGAAACTTGAAATTCCGTTTGTTAAAGAATACCATGCTTGCTTGGCAAGTGCTTCGAATCGAAGAGCCAGAGCAGAGTGAGAGTTTCGTATATCGTGCGCGGTATTGTGGATCTTCGGTGCAACATGGAGTGAGTGTAAGTGAAATGTTAAATAATTTCTTACTCCCTGTGAATCCATTTGCTGTCAGAAAGTGTGGAAAACAGGTATTCCATTATTTTACACGTGTGCTAATTGTCTCTGGCAGTTTGTGCGTTATTTTTAAACTTGTGTAACTGCGACAGTATAGTTTAGAATTCTTATGAAATACTTGTCAATATGCTAAATGATACGAATACCATCTAGTAAGTCGAAGGCTATCTTCCACGAAACCTAGTAATTATCATGTGACTCGTCATCGAATATATTATTTTCTATGTACTCATTAATGGAAGAGGTTATGTGTCGTATATCTCAGTTTGTTTTCAGGGGTAAATAAGTCACCGGCATTCGGGGCTTTTTAATACTGCGAGTCTGTGAGAATAAAGATTAATTATTTATTAAAAGTATACATCATCAATTTTAACTGAGGCAACGAATCATGCTGGAGGAGAACAGTCTGGTGTTTTGCTTTTTTCGGCAATTATTTTTTCGTTGATTTTTGGTGTAATGTATAAAGAAAATGAACCAAAGAGTATTAAAAAAAGGTTATTAAGTGAATGAATGAGTGAAAGATGAAATTTGATTTCAAGCAACTTGCGCAATCCATTTGATGAATAATCCTGCCGTAGAGGATAGTCAAAGGCATGCCAAAGTTTACTCTTTTCTTCAAATACAATGTCATGCCATGGTTGTACACAAGTTTGTTAGAATCCTTTCAAAGTAATTAGTCTTTTTACATAACGCTAATGTAATGTCATTTTGTAATGACAATGTTATGTTTGTGCTGAAAAGGAGTAGGAACTATAAAATGTTACATTTTATCATGCTTGTTCATCAGTAATATCAAACGATTAATATCATAAGTAATATCATTAATATCGTAGTAATATTGTAGGTTGTGAAACCATTTCATTTTTTAATGTGTTGCAAATAGTTTTTTCAAATTTGTATTAAAAAATTAGAATGGTGGGTAATAGTTTCTTTTAAATAATTATCAATTTTTAAAATTAAGGAAAAATGCGTAAGATGTTATGATGATTCATTATATTAGTTTTGTGTGAGATCAGTTACAATATAATACTAAATGATTTTATTTGTGATAAGTATAAATAAATTTGAGTGTATGAAACTTTTGCATGTATCATTAAAACAATGAAGAATTAATGTCTGATGTTGTAACTTCAAATCAATTTGTTGTCTATGTATTAATGACTTCATGCGACCCTGCTAATTTTTCAGAGAAGATAAATAGAAATAAATGAAACTTTTTTTGTTACAGGAGTCTATGGAGTGTTGATTTGTGTCGGTGCCTACTGAAATCCTAACAAAATGAGCAACAAAGACGCTCAAGAAGAAGAGTTGTGTGCCTTGAAATCAATCTTTGATGATGAATTTGTTGTAAGTGACTCTGCAGACAGGGTTGAGGGCAAATACTATGCACATGTTGATGTACCAAGTAAATTTAAGATCAAATGGCAAGATGTGAATGATACAAGGGAGATAAAGGTGCAGTTTCTCCCACCAGTTGTTTTGTCCTTTGCATTGCCAGAAGATTATCCTTCAGAGTCGCCCCCTACTTTCAGTTTGGCCTGCGACTGGCTGAGTAGCAATGAAATTGCTAGTTTGTGCATTAGGCTATCAGAGTTGTGGCAAGAAGATAAAGATGTGATTCTTTACATTTGGGCATCTTTCTTGAAAGATGAGGTGTTGAATTTCTTGAATATAACTGATGAGCTAGATGTTACTACTTTGCTTCGTCAGTCACTGAATGGAGGGGATCATTCTGCCGTGAATTCGTGCATATCAGGAGGACCTTCTACTGAAAAACAGGTTTCAGATATTAAGAAATCTACTGTTTGCCTTGAAAAACCAAATGATCTCCCTGGAAACTGTAAAGAAACATCAGTGGAACTGAAAAGGTCTGTTGACATTTCAAAAGCACCACTTCTTCAAACTATTCAGGAATACAATAAGCAGAAACTTCAGGAAGCTTTTAATAGAGATACCTTTACATGCAATGTGTGTTTCCTTCCTGTAATTGGATCTAAATGTATTCAGTTTCAACCTTGTCAGCATGTGTTTTGCAAATTGTGTGTAAAGGAATACATTGAAGTTGTTATTAAAGAAGGAAGGGTACAAAACATGACTTGTCCAGAAACAGATTGCAAGTCTCCCGTTCTCCAGTCACATGTGAAAGAATTAGTGAGTAGCGAACTCTTTGCTTCTTATGACCAATTGCTGCTAACTGTTTCGCTGACGTCTATGTCAGATGTCACCTACTGTCCATTTGCTTCATGTGAAACGCCTGTGTTATTTGATCCAGAAGACAATATGGCTTCCTGCCCCGCTTGCCATTATGTATTCTGTATTTATTGCAAAATGGGGTATCATGGTGTGGAACCCTGTCGCATCAAAACTAAAGATAAAGCAAAATTGGTGAAGGAGTACTTATCTGCAACAGGAAGCCACAAAAGAGATTTGGAAAAGAGATATGGCAAGAGGCCTTTGCAGATTCTTGTGAACAATGTCATGTCACAACAATGGATTGATGCGAACAGTAAACCATGTCCAAATTGCAATGCAAATATTGAGAAATTTGATGGGTGTAATAAAATGCAATGCTGGAGGTGCACTAGCAACTTTTGTTGGTTGTGTACCAAAATGATCACAGATGCTGATCCTTACAACCATTTTAATTCTGTTAACTCAAAGTGTAATGGTTTACTTTTTCATGGTTTGCCTACAGAAGCTTATGAATTTAATGAAGAGCAGTTTGAAGAAAACGTTGAAGTGTTTTCAGATGAAGACAGTGATGATGACTACATATACTTTCAAGTGATGTAACACAACTGTTAAAATCAAGCCACACTCGCTCTCTTTCTCACTCTTTCTCAATTTTTTGTTGTAAATAATATTTTTTATATATCTTTACTCCTGTTTTGTAATTATTCCAATTGAAAATGTACAGCAATTCTATAACTTCATGTTCCTTTTTATGAAGAAATATGTTCAGCTCAGAATTGAGGCTACAGCGAAACAACAAATTTAGAAGCTTTTGTATTTAATAAATGTTTTTGTGCTCTTTTGCTCTTTTTTAGTCACATGGCAGTAAATCATTTTAATGATGTTTGTTAGAGATAACTGTATAATTGAAGGGCGTGCTAATGCTTTGTTGTTTGAATTAGCTACATGTTTTAGTTTGACACAAAATAATTGTGATGCCATTATAGGAACTACGTACTATGGCATATAGCATCTAATAATGATGCAGGATGCTATTTGGAAATGATGAAACAAAATTATTTCTGGTTGATCTTTTTTTAACTCCTTCCCTTGCGATATGTTATTTTTTTTATGAACTTCTCCTAAAAGGATACTTCTGAACTTGTTAAAAAAAAGGTAGGATTTGACATGAACATAGTTCTGAGGAATGTGTAAGACATTTGTATTAGTTAAATGTTTAATCAAAATGGCTTGTTTAGTGAATTAACATGTATAATTATTTGGTTTATACATAATGGTTTCTATTTATTTGTTTTCTAAAAGCAAACGAATTGGAGAGAATACTCACTGTTTCTGGGATTTGTGAACACTTGTGCTCCTTATAATTCTTTTTTTTTGTTCCATTTTTGCATCGTGTGTATTCATTCAAAATAATAAAGACATTCTCTTTATGATCAGGATAAGAGGCTCTTACCATTATTGCTGAATAATGTGTGATAGGTGAATACTACTCATACAAAATGTAAGGAAAATAAAGTTCTATATTTTGCTGTTAAAAATGGTTCATACTCTTTTGCAAATGTAGACTTTGACTTTTCTTCCCACAAGTTTCAACAGATTTCTTGCTATCTTTAGTTCCTGCAGATAATGCAATTCTCTGCAACTTTGTAATGTCTTTGTTCCTTAATGATCATTGTTTTCCTTTGAAGCCTGAAAATCATCTGACTAAGATGAACCTTAAAATTCAATTTGCATTAATAATAATTTCATTTGATTTTATCCACAGGCGTGCTCAGCATAAAACAAGAGGAGGAGCGCGCTATTATATTTCTGGCCTCCTTTTCCGTTGAACGTTTTATTTACATATGGCATATGTTACAATTAAAGAAATAAAACATACTGGCAAGAAGAAGATTATACTAATGATACAATGTATAAAAACAATTGGTTTTATGTTAAACCACTCACAGAGTTGCCAGATGGCTTGGAAAACCTTTACCACAAATGTGTTATAACAATATTTCCAATATTGCAAAGTTAAAAAAAAGGGAGAAAATTGTTGGCTGTGGGGGATGAGGTGAAATGATAACGATGAAAGATTAAATGGACAATCACAAACATAAAGAGACATACCCTAACAACCATGCTCGAGGTGGGGCTCAAACCCACAATCCTTTGGTCGAAGACCACCACAGCGCTACTGCCTTAGTGCTCTCAGCTACCTGGATCATCTATGCACACTTACGTTATTATCTATTTTTTCTCTTTGCAGTTTCTGCATCTATATATTTTTTGTAGTTTCTGCTACTAATTGTAATTTTTTTCGCTTTTATTGGGGGTGCATGTTTTAATGAAGTTGTTATTCTTCAAGAAAAAAAAATCAGGTCATACATTTATGTTGAGCAGGAAGAGGGAGTTGTGGGGAGTCAACTCAAAAAAACTTAAAACATTTGACATGTTTGGTTTTAGTTTTATTTAAATATTTATGGTTTTCTGAATGTTTTGATGTATTGTTAATGGGGTAATTTATAACAGAACATGCTTTTGAATGTTTTTATTTAAATGTCTGCATTTGTTAAAATGATTGCAGTGTTTGACACTCAGACAAGCCTAACTTTGGAACTAATTTATCTAGAGGCTGTGATTCTGTACCATATTTGTCAAGAAGTTTCATTTCCGAATTTGCATGTGCTGTTAGTGCTGTATTTTAATGAGAGCATGCATTTTCACACCTTTTGATGAGTAGTTAGTTGTGTATCATGGTCAGTATTGTAAATTTGTATAAATTGAAAGCTTGTTTAGGGAAAAGTATATGGAGGGGTAAATGTTTTTTTTTTAACCTAGTCAATCAATTATTCTGAAATTAATCTAGTAATATTGTGATATGAACAGTAAAAGTAGATTTAATGTAGGTTCTAATTCTCTTCAAATTATAAAGCTATACCATGATAAAAACAAATTTTTGTATTACATTTTTTGTCCTATATTTATTATTAAATAGTTATTGTGAATGCAAATATTATAAATTTGTTACAATGTAGACAAAAGATACTGGTTTTTACCAGTATTAACTGAAGAACATTCTTTGAATGCATTGTGAGAAAATGGAACATAAAACTTCTAGTGCTCTATCAGCATTTTTCTAACTTTTGGAACTTTTGGAAATTCAGAGTTCAACAGAAACGAGACCTGTGCCATTTTTTAAGTGTCATTTGCTCTAACTGAGGAATAAAAGTTATTTCATTGATACAATTATTTTAATGTCCCAATATGCTTTTTAGTTGACTTCTAGAGATTGAGGCAAAATTTGTTTTGTCTCATCTTCTCCAAATGCGTCCATTTATTTTTTGTCAGTTTTCTTCCAATTGTCTGATCAGAAAGTCATTTACTTGTAGCCAAATTTTTTTGCGTTATTTGCATTATTTTCAAAACTGCATGTATAGTATTGCCTTTTAGCTCTATTTATTTTATTATTTACAGTATTCCTAAATTTCTTATATTTAATTGTATATTTATGGTTGTGTGTATTAATTTCCATTTTCCAAATAATCTGCCTTTAGAATGCATATGTATAATTCGTCTGTGATATCTTTTCTTTCTTTCTTTTCAATTTATCCAATTAATTTTTGTCCCTGTTTATCTTCATTGTATTGTTTTGTACTTAGAAGAGAATATTTTTATAATATTATTCACAAAATCTTAGGATTATCTTGGCATAAGCTAATGATGAGCCAAAGTGACAGTTTGCGAAAACAAGTGAACATCACATGTATTTCAGAAAAGTATCCCTCCGCCGCGACTGCTGTTCAGTCACGCCCCTTCGTGAAGTGCTAATGCAGCGCCCTCTGGAATACAGAGGGCGCTGGCTAATGGCTCCTGTGAAAACATCCCTACAAAGAAGTCTATATATGCACGTACGTGAGTCCGAGAAGTATTTAAATTTAATTACGTATGTGGAAAATCTTTTAACATGCTCTCACAATCAGTAAAAGAAAACTACCACGAATGTAAATATAAAGAAAAATGATTTTAAGCCGGAAACACGTGCGTCGGTACGTATCTAGCATTCCAATCTCGGTTTTTAAGTAAACATTTAAAAAACACAAAAAGTAAATTCAATGTAATATATAAAGAAAAAAATTTGTACAGAACACATTACTCCGCACTTCCTAATATCAATTTATCGTGGCGCACTATATTTTTGTCGGACAAGGACACCACAAAAGGAAGAGTCGAAGCCATTTATAAGTTAGCCAACTGCAAACGAACGAATGCGAGAAGGAAGTCTAATGGGCTCAAGGGCACAACGACCACAGAACCTTTAGTTATGTTGCCAGCACTACTGTCACTTTGGCTCATCCTTAGGAAAATCGCTCTATATAGTTTTTAGTCATAGTTTTCCGTTCTTTAATTTTATTTTTATCTTAATTTCTGTGTTGTTTTCATATATAGAAGAGCATGTTTTTGTAATATTTACAAAAATATTAGGATCATAATTGACACGGTTTATCCAGTCATTGTTCTTGGTAACTTTGCTATTCTTATTGTTAAACTTCACTAGTTTTTCATTTTTTCTAACATTTTGAGGTTTCATAGTTAAAACACAATAACCAGTTAGGGATCTGATATTTTGTTGGTAACTCCTGAACTAATATAATGATTACAGTTCATGAATTGTGGTCTATAAGTGTGCTGTTTACTTTGTCTCTTATTTCTTCTAGTGTTACACTTTCAATTACACTTACAATGCCCTTGCTGTACAATATAGTGTCGTATTCTTTCACTACTTGGCTTTCTTCTTCTAGGTTTATATTTGTATCTCACATGTACAAAGTGTTATGATCTCCTACTTTCCCTTCGAAGATGTAGAGATATTTTATAAATTCAATTCGATTTAAGTCTGTTGGTGTATGTAAAAAAAATTAAAGAATTAAGAATTAAGGTTTTTTTAATCACTTTATACTTGAAATACTTTCAAAACTATTAAAAGTAATATGTATTTCCTAAAAAAATAAGATCTTAGTGATTATCTATTAGTAACCTTTCTGCAGATTTATTTTCTCCTTTATTTAGTTCTCTTGGGTTTTTCTAACCTGGCATCTATTGGTAGTATCTTCAAGATTGAATTCGGCTCGGCTTTTTGGGTCATTCTCAGTCCTGCCGCTAGAGTAGCTTCATCTGCAGCACTGCTTGATACGGTTGCAATCATGCGTCATCTTGCGACAGAGAAAGACTCAAAAAGTCCTGCCGAATTCCATCTTAGAGATACTACCCACAGGTGCCACAAAAAAAGCAAGTTTAGTGTGTAGTCTTCTGATATACGCGCAAGTTTTCTTGAGCCCCGGAATACCTACCCCCACTCCTTTGCCAACATTAGTTGAATCAAGAATAAATGACAGCAACGAGCATTGTGGACAAAATCTGATAACAAGAAAAGGTCACTCCCATGAACGATTCCACAGGACACTCGGTTCATAATTAATCATGTACCTCCTGGGGGATAACTTAGTGTCTACGTACTCATCCACACCGGGGGTGCTTACTACAACCTTGTGTATATGTACTACATATTTCCCTAGGTACATTTTAGTCTCTAATTATGCAGCTACATTTGTATCTGGCAATGCCAAGCTTTCTCCAACACCTTAGTAAAAAGTACAGTTTTTAGGGGAGTGTATGTTGAATAAAGCGAAGTTAACAATCTTGCCCTCACTTAGCCTTGACGCTGGTGAAGAGCAATCTCTTCCGGGCCAGCTCTGCGTCTACAGCAATCAGGCAGAGTGAGGCAACACCCACACCATATATATATATATATATATATATATATATATATATATATATATATATATATATATATATATATATATAATATGTGTTCAGGGGGCGTTGAGTGAGGGCGGTCACATGAGGAGAGAGGCAGTTCTGGCACGGCAGTTCGCTCTTTAGTTTTAATCCATGGTCATCCATGTTATCCAATCGCGAGTGCCATCGAATGGTGTCAAATACCACGAACAAGACGATGGAGTATGAGTGGTGATGTTCTGTCACGTCACTCAAGACGAATTGTTTGTTTGGAATGTTCCATAATAAAGGGCCACGTGGGACATGGCATTGCCTAATTGAGAAGAGATGCTCAATTTTGTGGAGTATTCCGATCACAATGGCTGACTTGAGTCCTGGCCACGTGAGCAGTGTGAAAAACGTTCTCGGTGCTGACGGGGTTACGAAGTAGGCGAATGTAAGTCTAGTCTTCGCCATGTTCAATTTGGGTGGACATTTTGTATATTCTCAGTCTGTAGACTGCAATTTCTAAGCTGTGTGAATCAGTTCTCAACTCTTGGTTGTACTTAAGGAGCGAAACATGTTCAACTCGACATTGCGTTCAAAGCAGCTCGCATCCTCCAGGGAGTTCAAATCTTTTGTAACGTGTTTTTTTGTAAGTGTAATTTGATATTTCATGTTTACCAATTTGTCATTAATGTTTCATTTATTGTGTTTTTTACCAAGTCAAAAACCTCCAGAGAATTCAAATATTATATAATGTGTTTTTTCTAATGTGTGATAATTTGGTATGTTATGTGTAATATTTTGTTATTTAATAATTAAATTTATTATGTGTTTTTTGGCAACTCAAAACCGTTCTTTCATATGCTAAATTCTATAATAAATTCTGCCATTCACATGTTCAAACAAATGTAAATGTATCTTCATTATTATTAAATTTGTGATACTCATTTGGATCGCTATGTCTGTACAACCAGGGAGGTAGGGATTACTACCCAAAATATTTTATTTACGGTTCACAAGCTGGCGGGTAGTCATTTTTATCAGCACTTTTATTCCCTTTAAACTTAAACATTTCGAAATTTTCCAAACATACGAATGTCTTACGCTAAGACTTGCCAATTAACTTCTCTTGCCAAGTTTTTTTTTCACTGGAAAAATTTGGGGAAAATCGCCTCCAATAATCACTATCTTCTCTACGAAGGAGAGCTTGATACCATTAGTTCTTAAAGCTCTTTGTTAACAATTTCTAGAACATATCCTGACCCCATGGAAATCTCTGATGGAAACATCAGTTTCCATTAGCTCTTTTCCGATATTGTTGTTTGGTTTCGCACGTGATGTGGATTCCGGTGTAATGTCGTAAGGGAAAGCAAAATTTCTATGAAGTGTCCCATCTGCTAGAAAATCGGGCGCTATACCAGTATAATAGGAAGTCTTGTATTTTATGCCACGTGCTCTGAAGAAATAACATAATGTTCGACACGTGTACGTTTTGCCTGAGTCTCAAGGTCCATCGATGTACACGCAAAAATCCATTTTTATTTTCTTCATCCTCATTACCATTTTTATTTTATTCAATTATGTTCAGAATGTGATTTACATTAATTTCTTGCTATTCGTTCGTGTGGCTTTTCACTCGATAAATATTTCATCTTCTTACACAAGATCCCACACTTGCGGCTTATCTAAAGGGATGCCATTAGACAATGAGCTGATACTGAATATCTTCCTTCACCAAATTTTCTGCCTGTACCTTAGAAAACATGAAAATATAAAATCGTGCATCATAGTTTCATTGAATGTTTCCAATAAAGCTTTAATATCAATGTGGCTTCAATGTACAGAAGCGATGTAAAGAACCTCTCTTAATTCTCGGGGCATTCAAAAAGATGCTGCCTTTTCGAGGTACGTTTAATTAGCCGTATGATTGA
>BLKR01008589.1:0-16920 GCA_011170035.1 Teleogryllus occipitalis
ATAATAATAATAATAATAATAATAATAATAATAATAATAATAATAATAATAATAATAATAATAATAATAATAATAAAGAATTCTGTTACAAAGTGTGCTATCGAGTAGAGTGTACAAACCAGACTACAGAAATGTGTAAATGCTGAAGGTCAACAACTTGAACATTTAAGTCTTGAGAACTTGAGACAATGCACTTAATTTCAATTTGTATGTCATCCCTATTGTGACTTCATAAATCTATTTTCTCAAGTAAATTAGTTTTTTCTTAGAATTTCATTATAATTTCTATTATCAAATTATTTTCTTTTTACTTCGTTTTTCTTAACGTGACATCTCAAGGTCACGCGCAAAAAGAGAGGGGGGAGACAGACTCCAATGGGGAGCTGCAACGTCACTACAACTCCAGCCGGTTTGGTTGATTGTCCCGTAAGTGTAGTGCATGGTTTCGTACTGGAGGAGGTGGTGTTTTCCCACGCTGGATAGCCAGGCGTCAATATACACGTCGGCTAGCGCGGTTTTTCTCATCCAGATCCACTTTTCGACATGATCCATACGTGTGTGGTGCTTTGTGATTTTATTTAAACATCGTAGAGCCATTAAACTTTTTAAACATATTTCATGGCAAACTCATTTTAAACATGACTATTTTTTCCGTGCATGTTTTCATATTTTGATTTGTTTTTAGAAACATCTATGCATAATACATGTATGGCATTTTTTGAGTGCTGATGGGAAATACGTGGTTGGGGAAAACTTCGTTAGTCGACGGTGGGTCGGCCCCGGATATCTCCATCCAGCGAGGGAAAATCACTACACCCTCCCGAGGAAAAGTATACACTACACTTACGGAACTAATGACCTTAGCAGTTGACGCGCCCAGAATCACCAATTAATGAATTGGTGAAGTTTTGATTGTTCGTATAATACGTATGTAAGACCTTTCTGTCGTGAGCTCCCTTGAATGTTTTCCTTTCAAGCGGTGTAATCGTAGGTTTCAGCTAGATCTATAATAGTGCGAATGCGTGGCATGTGTGCAGTATTTTTTTTATATTTATAATAAAATTAAATTCACAAATTTTCAATTAAAAATCCATAACTTTTTTAATTTAAAATTTAATTTAAGTTGTTTAATAACTTTTAAAATAAATAATTAGTCAGTTGTATGTTAAGTGAATAATAAAAATTTTAAAAAATTCAATACTAGTAAATTAAAAAACAAGGAACATTTTAAATTGAAATTGAATGTAAGTTGTATAATAACTCAGGCGAATGTCTGCACTGGTTTGAATTATATAATAAAATTTAATTGATAACTTTTAAATTAAATATAAATATTTTTAATTTAAAATTTCATTTAATTTGTGTACTAACTTCGCCACGCTGTGTGTGACCACAGATTTTAATTGTATAATTAAATTTAATGGAAATTATTCATTGAAAATATATTTTTTTAAATTATATTTTAATTTAAATTGTATAATAACTCTGACGCGTTGAATAACTGTATTAGATTGAACTGAATAATGAAATGTAATTGACAACTTTTAAACTAATTTTTTTAATTTAAAATTTAGTTTAGTTTGTATAATAAATTTGCCGCAATGTGTGAGAGCACTAGTTTTTAAATGTATAATAAAATTTAATTGGTAACTTAAATTCAAAAAATTGATTTTTTAAATTTATAATTTAATTTAATGTGTATGTAACTCTGTATGTATGTAACTCTGGCGCGTTGTATGTTTGCACTGGTTTTAATTGCATAATAAAATTTATGCAAAAACCTTAAAGTTTAAAAACGTAATTTTTTTAAATTTGAAATTTAATTTCAATTGTATAAAAACTCCGCCGTGTTGCATGATAGCATTGGTTTGAATAGTATAATAGAATTTAATTCAAAACGTTTAAATTTAAAAAATTAAATAATTTTTTAAATTTAAACTTTTATTTTATTTGTATAATAACTTGGCTGTGTTGCACGAGTGTCTTGGTTTGAATTGTATAATAAAATTTCTGCAAAAACCTTAAAGTTTAAAAACGTAATTTTTTTAATTTTGAAATTTAATTTCAATTGCATAAAAACTCCGCCTTGTTGCATGATAGCATTGGTTTGAATAGTATAATAGAATTTAATTCAAAACGTTTAAATTAAAAAAATTAAATAATTTTTTAAATTTAAACTTGCATTTTATTTGTATAATAGCTGTTGCACGTGTGCCTTGGTTTGAATTGTACAATAAAACGTAACCCAAAACGTTTGAACGAGGTATGAAAAATTGAGGTTATGTACGATTGCGTAAGCGAGGAAGAAGAGCTGCTCCTCGGCGAGGCCCTCGAAGGCCGGCAGCGCCCTCGCGCGCGCGCCGCGCCCGCGCCGCCCCAGCGCCCTCCTCAGGGCGCCCAGCGCCGCCGCCAGCCCGCCGTTGTCCGCGATGTTCTCCCCCAGCGTCTTCTCGCCGTCCACCTACACACACATTGCGTTTAACCCCCTGGTATCTGGTAGAGATTTACGTAAATGTATTCTGACATTTTTTTAGAAAAATCAGTCATATTACTATTTTTCATCAGTCATATTCAATTTTGTAATTCTCTCAAAAATAAATTTTTCAAAATAATTTAGCAAATTGTTCATAATAAGTTTGCAAATTTTTCAAAATAATTTTGCAAATTTTTCAAAATAATTTTGTAATTTTTTCAAAATACATTTGTTTCATTATAAAAGTATAATTTGTAAATTCTTTGAAAGTAAAATTTGTGAACTTTTTTGAAGTAAAATTTGTAAAGTTTTTAAAAATAAAATTGTAAAAATTTTGTAATTATTATTTTCAAAATAATTTTTTAAATTTTCCGCTGTCAGCCCCCGTTGTCCGCGATGTTCTCGCCCAGCGTCTTTGGACCGTCCACCTACGCAACACACACTCATTCATCCATGGCTCTTAAGGAAAAGGTTAACGGCAGTTGTTTGGTAGAGATCCAAATGTATTCTCACACTAGCGATTTACACAAATGTATTCTGATATACTTTAAAAAATCAATCACTGTATTAGTATTTTTCTAATAATTTTGTAATTTTTTCAAAAAAATATTTCATAAATTATTTGAAAAAAACGCGCTAATTTTTCAAAATAAATTTGTAAGTTTTTTTAAAATAAATTTGTATTTTTTTAAAAATAATTTGTAATTTTTTTAAAATAAATTTGTAAATTTTAAGAAAATAAATTTGTAAATTTCCAAAAATTGTGAATTTTTTGAAAATAAATTTGTAAATTATTTGAAAATAAATTTGTAATTATTATTTTGGAGGTAATTTTGTAAATTTTCCTCCGCCAGCTCTCCGTTATCCGCAACGTTCTCGTCCAGCCTGCGTGCCCCTTCCACCTGTGCACCCGACACACACACACACACACACACACACACACACACACACACACACACACACACACACACACACACACACACACACAATAATTCATTCACATCAAGGAATAAATTAACGTCTGTATCTTCCTGACTGCTCCGGAGACGTCGCATCCTAGGCGTAGATGCCAACGTTTCGGCGGTCATACTGCGACCTTCCTCAGGGCCAAATGCACGGAGATGGACTGCACATAAGTTTACATACATAGAACGATGTTCATTTTACGAATGTTAAATTTGTTAATATTAGTTATAGGACTGCCCTTTTTTATATTGTTGTGATTCTTGAAAGGTCCTATGGCTTTTTAGGTAGACATTCATATTTTATCAATTTTTATCACACACTAGTGAGAACCCGTCAAAATATGACGGTGTGATCTAAGATAAATGTAAAATACTGTGCCCAAACTAATGTTCACAATATGTTGCATTGTTTAAATCTTCAGGGTATAACGAAGATATTCTGTGATGTGGAGTTCACAAAATTTTGAACACGTATGGCCCATGACCTGGTGGCAATGCAATATCGGTACCAAATTACACAAAAGAAAGACCACTATTATACTGACGGATATTATTTCTAAAGTTTTTTGATGTGTCATAATCTCCTATAAACAACTGTTTGATTTCTTCTGGCATATTGCTCGAAGATAAACTTATTTTCCCATGTAAGCAACACAAAGTAAACTTGTTTACAGAATTTCTCTGACATGGGAAGTACAAAGTAGAACAAAACTGACATTTCATAGACAATAACCCAACAGAAAACGAAATGACCTCACTATCACGACACATACGCTGACTTTCTCTTTCCCTGCTCCCAGTCAATGTACTACGTTTGCGTCTTTTGGGGCGCGTGGGCAACGATTCGGAATTCGACATAACCTGTGAACAACTTCACTACAACCGAACAAAACACACTGTCCGAATGTTCTCTATAAAATACACTACAAAAGCAAATACTGTATATGCAAACTGTCATCTTCACAATGCAATTATTACACTGAAACAAAACCTTGACGAATTGTGAACAAATCTCAACAATCAAAACAAAACATCAAGTAGCGCCACCATCAAGCGGCGGGGACGCACATCTGTCGACTCATATATATCAATTTTAAAACAGCCACCCTTTGGAAGAAAACAATTGACTATTGATAAGCGTACTATTAAAGAATGATTTAATTAATTACTTTACACCGTAAATGTTGGTGAATCAACACAAACAATATCTGATAACACATCTAGGGATCACATTCTTTCATTTAAAGGAAAAAATACTACAATCGGTTCAGTAGAAGCTCTAAACGAAGCTATGGCAGAATACCTTATTTTTTTAAATATATAGATGTTTCTACACCAACTTCACCTGTTCTAACCACCTTCATCAGTTAAAACATTTTGCTATTTGTTTACCAAGTTTTATAGAAGTTAAGAGGCTGTGAATAAAAGAACACGCGTGAGATATTATTATTTCAAAATCAAAAGATACAACAAATTACTATAATTGAGGTAAATCATGAAATTTTACAAAATTAATTGATCAGTTTGTACTGAATCTAATTTATTTTTTAATTTTCTAATTTATAATGATATTCATTATTCTATCTTTTTTGTTTAATTTATGTATACATTTAATTTCATTAGACCCTAAAGAAGAAGAAGAAGATGATGATGATGATGATGATGATGATGAAGGCCAATGACCTTCGAGACGTTGATCTCTAAAGAAATGTTTAAAAAATTATAATAAAAATTGATAAAATATAAATGTCTGGCCAAAAAACCAAAGGAACTTCCAAGAATTACAAAAATAGAACGATGTTGCCCTCTATCCCCCGAAAGAGAATTTAGCCCTGAGGATGATCGCAGTATGATGGCCGAAATGTTGGCATCAAATGTTTCCTCACTAACTACATAGCTGGATCGACGTCAGTCACTGGAGGAGAATTCTAGCGCCCGACTACTCTATCTGATTCTCCCATGAACACCAGGTGAGGTCGGAGCAGTACTCTAACGAAAGGGCCACGGACTGCGCGCTATATTTCCATCCCCTTCCTTATTATTACCCCTACATAAAAAAACCTGCTCAGAGCAGCCAGACAATTCTCGTCCAGAACTGCGGCTGAATGCGACCCAGCTAACTTTCTGGCACAACAGCCTCTGAGGGGGTCAAGTTCTACGAGCGGCATTCCGGCCCTGCGGCCATGGGTTAAGGGCGACGTGTGGTTACCACATAGCAATCCCTATGCCGTATCTCTGGTTTTCTCAATCTGAGAAGTGAGCTTTCTCATCGTCAAACAGCAACACAAACAACACCAGTTGATGCCCTGATCCACCTCTCCAGGACCTTCCTGTAAGAGGCACTGCAGTCACCAGTTGATGCCCTGAACCACCTCTGGAGGTCCAGGTCAGCCGTCACCAGTTGATGCCCTGAGTCACCTCTCCAGGACCTCCCTCTCAGAGGCACTGCCGTCACCAGTTAATGCCCTGAGTCACCTTTCCAGGACCTCCCGGTCAGAGGCACTGCAGTCACCAATTGACACCTCTCCAGGACCTCCCGGTGAGCGTCGCGGCAGAGGCAAGCGTTGCTGAAGGTCGTGAGTCGGTTCCAGGGGGAGAGTGCACGCGCGAGTACTCACGGGGACGTCCATGAAGGGGATGTTGTACTGCGCGTAGTGCTTGACGAAGCACTGGGCGCGCTCCTCATAGGCCTCCGCGCTCGCGTTGCTCCACCAGTTGCGCACGTTGCCGCCCTCGTCATAGTTCCGCCCTGCACATTCAGATATTTTAGATAATTATTAATCAAAAACAGTGAAAAACTGTATTGACGTATGAGGTATAAAATCATTTGCGCACGCTTTCTTGAGTTTCAGAATCCCTTCCCAACAATTTAACCATTCATAGTTGATAGATGAAATAATAATAATAATAATAATAATAATAATAATAATAATAATAATAATAATAATTTTGGAGAAACAAATATATCCTGAGACCGAGGGTTTTATAATGTCAATTCAAGACAGAGTTATCAAGACCAGAAACTATCGAAAGCATTGTTTAAAAGAAGATGTGACGGATAAATGTAGGAAGTGTGGAGCTGTAGGAGAAACTATAGAACACATCACAGCTGCATGTTCTTCCCTCTCAGACAGTGCTTACTTAGGAAGGCATAATCAAGTTGCGAAAATCGTGCACAGGGCAATTGCAATAGAGCATAAATTATTGGATGAATCGACACCGCCATTCTATAAGTACACCCCTCCTCCAGTGCTGGAAACAAGTTCCACCCTTTTGTACTGGGACAGACCGGTTTTAACTGATCGTACTGTCGATTACAATAGGTCAGATATTCTCCTTATAGATAAAAAGAAGAAAGAAGGAGTAATAATAGACATCGCAGTACCATTATCCCACAACATCAAACAGAAAGAAACAGAAAAACTTTCGAAATATGAAAACTTATCTTATGAACTAAAACATGTTTGGAAATTAAATGCTACCAAAATATACCCACTTGTGATATCGGCGGAAGGCCTGGTCAGTAAAAACTTCCTTAAAAACTTAACAGAACTTAAACTACCCAAAAACGTTCTGAACATGGGACAGCGCGCAGTTTTGTTGCAAACAGCCCATATCGTAAGAAATTTTTTATCTAAAGTCCAGATATAAGATGAAGTTCTTCTTCTGTGACCGAACCTCATAACTTCCCCATAACAACTCTGGGGAAGGTGAGCATTTTTACCAGCAAAAATAGCTGAGAAAACAATGATGATGATGATGATGATGATAATAATAATAATAATAATAATAATAATAATAATAATAATAATAATAATAATAAAGCGAGAGATTAACACTTCGAAAACTAGATATTTTCCATTCCGAGTGATAGAAAACTTATTTGTAACGGTAAACGAGCTGCAGATTTGATTTTTCTGCGTTGGTAACAAACTAGTAACTCACCCTCAGCTCTATTACCACTACAAGGTAAAGGAGAGCTCAACAAAACGTGCGCATAGTGAAGCTCCATTTACCTCCAGAAGCAAATCAAGGGACCATCTCAGTGTTTGCTCAATGGACCAGGAGGGAAACTGGACAAAAACTCGATCAAGATAGGGGTCATTGACCCGGAAGCTGAAGTGCATTACTTGTTACAGGCATATTAATTCTTTAAAAAAAATATATAATACAAATCTAAATTAATTCATTATACTATGTCATTGTTTTGTTAAAATAAACATTATTATTCTTTTTGATGATCAGTGTAGTCTCCAACTGTATAGAAACTGTTGTGCAGCAGAAAATATTTTACTTTTAACTTAAATTTGTGCACATTCACGAACACTCACGATATAATATTATACACATGTATGTATTTGGCATTTAAAGTGGTATTAATCCGACTTTCGCCAACCGACGCTGTTCCCAACACTCGGCTCTGTTGTTATTTATTACTCACCCCTCGGGTAAGAAAGACATGTGATGAAAATGGCGTATTCCAATCAATGTACCAAATAAATCAATGTCTGTGTTTGAGTAATGAAAATTGGTTTTGGGCGGAAATTGCAATGACTTGAGAAACAGACTTACAAAAGTGTGATGTTTCGTCATTTCCGGAATAGCAGGCTCTCCGAATTTTTGTATTTAGTTGACACCCGCGAATAGTTAATGCTTGTAACCATTTTCAACTTGTTTCAAACTCTTTGGAGATATATGAATGACAATTCATCATTTTCTCCTAATGATATTTGATGTTTATATGATTGTGTCGTCGTGTATACCTCAAATGTTTGTCTTATACCAATTGTGTTGAGTAGATGGGCACACAAATGTTTAGCTGGTCAAACCTTTTAAAATAAATTAGTTAAAATTTCACGAATTTTGTGGATTGTTACAGTAAAAATGATAAGAACGGCATTTTTGCGTTTCCCTACTTTTGTGAGAATGGGAAATCGAAACTTTTGGTCGGGAAAACCTAGAAAAATTTGAAAATGAAATGCCAAGTTTGGTTCAATTACCTGAATTTTTCCAGCCCGCGTGATTTTGTCACGTGAAGTTTTTCGTTTCTTTTTTTTGTGTATCTTGGCAAACAAAAAAATTGGTTGAGCAAATCTGAGAAAACGATGGACAAACAATATGCCAATATTTGTTAAAATCCCTGTACTTTTTGGAAAACTGCTCGGAAATAGATTGTGCGACTTTTGTAGAGCACGGTTGTTTTGGGAATTTGTTACACCACAGAGTTTTCGTTAATTAATTAATTGATTAATTAATTCTGTTGCGTGATTGTTATCTCTTGCCAGATGGCAAGGAGGATCTGATTTGTTTCGGAGATCCGAAATAAATAAGTGTACCCACCCATGTTCTAAATAGACATCGTTCCTGAATCATGCTTGTAAGTCATACGGACGCGATATTCGCCGATTGTAATATGCTGTAAAAAGGACAGCGTTCTGCGTGATTTCCTCTGCGACGTATTTGGGACATCAATCTATGGTTGTAGTGGCAAAACGTTTAAATTGAAATGTTTGAGATCAGGAACGAAATGACATTTACACTATGCATTTTTCACTAATCCTTTTGTCTTCTAAGCAAGCCGATACATTAATTATTTATAACACGAGTAGTACATCACATCTTTGTGTGAAACTGTTATTCAATTATAATTCAATAAAAATGAAAAACACCACAGCGGCAATTTTGTGAATTGAACCAATTAAATTCTCTGTATGAAAATCATAAACGAGTGAAATTAACCGTTGGGTAGTAGGTTCCTGAATCATCCTTTGCGAAGATAACGATGTTTACTTCTTCAACAACATCTAACTTCCCTTCTCTATTATTGATATACGAGTAGTTCGATTTGCTGTCACCAGATTGCGTTGGGGCAACAACATAACTTCCAATGCGATTCCAACCATCAGATTGGCCCGTCAACTAGACACAAAGCTTTTCGAGCTGGTGTTATGACGTGTTCGTAATTGCAAGCAATTGCGGGAATGTTGTCACAACACGACGTAGGGTTGCGAGTCATAAATCGATATATCGAGTGTGTTGTCTTGTTCTTTTCCTTCTTTTATTCATGAAGCCATTTATTGTTGTTTTTTGGCTCATTAAGTGTTCTTTGTTAGTGTTTTCAGCAATCTTTTACAATTGTTCGCATTTTATCCTTCTCTTATGTTAATTTCTTCTTTCTTGAAAGTTTTTGTGATCCAATTGGTGCTTTGGTTTCTTGGACTTTCTTTTCCCTCTTTCTTCTTTTATAATGCTTTGAATGTATCTATTAAAGATGTTTAGATTAGACAATTATATTATGCAGAATAATTGAGCTTTCAATATTTTTAATGTTAAGTTCCTAATAAATTTTCTACATTTTGTACCAAAATAATATCCCTAAAACACTGATTTCTCAAATGATTCTAGACAAACATTACATTTCAGTATAGTTGTAGTACTTCCTTTCCTTTCATGCAAATTTATTACCTTTTGTTACATTCCAAATTGCTCTGTCATATAATTCCATTATTCAAGTGCTTAAAAAGTACAACAAAAGTAATATTTACAGAATCACTCCAAATCATGCCAAAATGTATAACGTCCATCAGTAAGCAAATACAATATAAAAATATGAAAACTTGATCTTGCTGATGAAATGAAGACATTAAAATATCACACACTCTCCATGCTTCAAAACAAGATCCCCTATATCTTTTCAACCTCAAAAAGACACCAAGCGTTTACGAATTCAGGACAACCACATTCAAATTTACATCAAGTCCACTCGAATTAACACAAAGAACAATTTCATCCTAAAAACAAACAAGTAAAAAATAGGAAATAGTGGCAATGAAAAACTTTTGAGAAAATAAAGGAGATTTCAACTTCATCTCTTTCTCTTCCTCATCATTTCTCTTGTCTTCTCGTTCTAATCATTTCTTCCTTCGTCATCTACTCCTTTTTTATTTCATTCCTTATCCTTCTCTATTCCATATATATTTCTCAATAAATTTTTCTAAGTTTCAATTAGGAAGTACTTGGTGTCCGTTTGTGGTTGGAAAGGAGGAGAAATCATGAAAAATGAAAACCAAAATGGAAGACAAAAGTGACGACGAGCTATCAACATCAACAGGTACCATTCCGCATCTACAATCAGCCTCAGAGAGTTGCGTTCAGAAAGCCACTCAACATCAAACGGGGTGCTGAATCAAACCACTCGTGACACACACGTCACCAACACGTCATGCCACGTCTGACGACGTCGCATCACCATGGTGACGTCACCCACCGTCGTTGTCGAATCCGTGAGTGAGTTCGTGGCCCAGCGTTGCGCCCAGGAATCCGTAGTCCAACGCTCTGCACATGGATGGATGGATTATTTCGTGCTTCCCAGTGCGTCAACTACTGCGGTAAATAGTCCCGTAAGTGTAGTGTATGTTATTGCATGGGAGGTGACGGGTGACTTCACCACTCGAACGTGAAAGCATATATTTAATCTATCATTACTCGGGCATATTTTGTTTTGCAATTACTGGCGTGTTTGGTTTTATCTAACAAATGTTTATGTATTTTTTTGTTTTATTATGAATGAAATTTGTCCATTAATATCCTGTGATATTTTTTATTGAGTTCTATAATTTATTTACATGTAATAATGTATTAAGAAGTCATAAAGACTCATAATTTTTGTATATACTAAGCACTCGAATCAAAATCACAGTCATGAAGTGAAATATGACATAAAGCAAATTTATTTAAGGAAGGCAAATCATAGAATTCAAGTAATGCTATAAAAATATAATTTCACCATATTAAAACATACAGGGACATTTATGGTTTAAAATAAGCTTCCTTAGAACTACATTCATTGCAATCAAATAGTATTTCTTGTTTGCTCTTTACAGAGGGGTTTAGGGCAAATAATACAACCATGCTGTGTGAACCTGGCTGGCCTCTTCGGACAGTAAGATTATTTCTTTTCTTGCTAGGTTGCTCTCCGACATAACTTTTAACGCTCAAATGAAAACAAAACTAACTGAAACTACAGCGAAGGTATGGCGGACGATATTCTTGTTAAAGCTATGAATCCTACCTTTGTTATAAGGCATAAAAAACACGATTAACATGAGACACTAAAGTTTTCTGACCTTCACGCAAGTACTCAAGACACAAAACGGGGTAAATAACTGGGAGGAGAGTGGAGGTGATAACCGAATCAAAATATAAAGCGATTGCTCGCGCATGAGAAAATTTCTAAGACGACGACGCACCGCAATAATCAGCGCCTTCTCAGATTTGATTACTGTCTCATTGCAAAACTGATAACAACGATGAACGCATGCAGAGTTGAAGCGTGCGGGGAAGCATTGTTTATACGTTATCTCCGTGCATTGAAATTTGTCAATATTATTGAAATAAATCCAAAATTGTTCGATTTTTTCTAAAAGCACGACTAACGGCGGGTTAAACTGTTTGCCTATTCGATTGATTGATTTTTTCGTGTTTCCGGGCGCGTCAAATGCTTCGGTCATTAGTCCCGTTAGTGTAGTGCATGTAATTTTTCTCGGGAAATGGCGGTGACCTTCCCCCGCTGGTTGGCGAGGTCCGGCGCCGACCTACCGTCGGCTAGTGGGGTTTCCCCCAACCAGCACTCTCCCACCAGCGGAGCACCACCCCAGCCGGGACAAGCTCTAAGCTCCCGACCGATCTCCCGGAATATGTAGTAGTGTAGTGCATGTGTAAGGGAAGAGGTTAGGACAAGGAAGAGGAAGGAAAGATCGCGCGTGGTCCGTGGCCCATTTGGTAGAGGACTGCTCCGGCATTCGCCTGGTGTTGATCGGAGAAACCACGGAAAACTACCGATCAGAGCAGCCGGCCACTAGAATTCTCCTCCAGACAGCGACTGAATTCGACCTAGCTAAAAAGCTAGTGTCGAAAATCCTGCTGCCGTCAGGACTGGAACCTAGGACCTCCCGCTCAAAGGCGCTGCAGTGACATCAGTTGATGCACTGAGCTACCGCTCCCGGTTTTCCCTTTCGAGGAATCTCCACCAGCGAAGAGCCGTGCCAATCGGGGCAAGCTCTAAGCCCCTTATTGGTCTTCTGATTGATCGACTGATTGATTCCGGACGCGTAAGGTCATTATTCCCGTCGGTTTTTAACGCGAGAGGTGGCAGTGGATGGCAAGCTGGGCCCGCTGGATGGCAAGATCTACCCGTCGGTTTGCAGGGATCTTCCCCAACCAGTTATCTCCCACCAATGGGGCACCGCCTCAACTGTGACAAGCTCTATGCTTCAGACTGGTCTCCCGATGAGTGCGGTAGTGTAGGGCATGTGTGAGTAAGTGTGTGTAACGGGTGAGGATATGACAAGGAAGAGAAAGGAAGGATTGCGCGCAGTCCATGGCTCTTTTGTATAGGTATTGCAGCGGTATTCGCCTGTTATGGTCGAACATATCACGGACAATTACTGATCAGAGCTCCCGTCCGCTAAAAGTCTTCTCCAGACAGCAACTGAATTCGACCTAGCTATCTAACTAGTCTATACTAGGCTCGAACCTACGACATCCCGGTCAGAGTCACCGCAGATACAGCGACAATCCTGTCTCTGAATAAACCGGGTGGAAGACACGAATGAGTGTATAGAATACACATATGTAGACAGACACATGCATGTTCGAATCTGTGAGTGCCTGTAAGTTTGCACATTTGTACACGAAATATAGATCCTTGTGTTTGTATATAGATAAGTATGGAATGTATGTCATATGGACCGCCACAAAGTGGGTGTGTATTCATATTTTAGATGCATAGAAAGCTGTGGATTAACCGATGTATAAGCATATTTAATATGTTTGTATGTACGAAGGGAAGTAGTACGGCGTGTATGTGTTTCAGGAGAAATTGAAGAGATTGAAAGTAATAGTTTCTAATGATCAATCTTGCTTTATCTCTCTGTCCGGGGTCTAGAGAGAGAACATTTTACAGTCATACATTTCCAGTTATAATGTTGTATTTTGTAAATAATAAGAGGTTATAATAAATCGTTATTTTTATAAAACATGACATTAATAAATATACGTAATATTAAAATAGTACATCGCTACTCACTCAAGTCCTAGCCTCGAAAATGGGTAGTCCACAATCCCAAATGGCACCACTGAAAACATAAATGGAAACATTTTTACTGTACAATAATGGTATAATAAAACTATCAAAACTGGAATAATTCTTTTTTTGTATACCAGCATTATAAACAACCAAGTTGCAGAAATCGTTCATAAAAGGGCCTTTTACGGCACAAATTATGACGTATCAGCATTTAGCGCACGAATGATTACGTCATCACACATTCAGCCAATCGCAACGAGAGAATCTTGGGGTGGTAGACGTAAATGGAACAGCTGACAACCGTTTTCTCGTTCAGATGTCAAATAACGGAGACGTCACAAGGAAGTTGTTTCGCAATATTGTTTGATTCTCTTAAAAATTTATAATGCTGTTATGCAAAAAGGAAAATATACTTTGCAACTCGTTTATAATGTTGCTTCATTGCATTCGTAGTAATTTGAAAACTCGCTCTTAACGTCGCTCGTTTCCAAAATATGTACACATACAATAAAGTTTAACATTATAAACAAATTGCATAAACTACTGTTATAACGATTCATTAACAAGTCTTAAAGTGTAATAAATAATTTGTGAAAAACTGTTTTGCTGACCAAATGCCTTCGATAATATGCTGAATATTGCAAAAATCGTGTCGTCAACATATAATGTTCTATCGGATTCTTTGTGCAACTTATTATACAGCAAAAATATAGGTTGAAGTACGGGTTGACAATTGAACATGAAACGTTTTTCATCAAAAAGCTGATATTCTGAGAAATTGATGAAAGACATTCGGAAATGTATATTGAAATGAATGTTGCAATGAAAGTCATGCCAACTATTTGCACATTTTGTCAGGTGTAATATGTAATGTAGAGGAAAAGTCTTGGAATACATCAAGATAGTGGTGCTCTAACAGCACATGCTTTCTCGCTTTATTTTTAAGTTTGCAATTTTCGAAAATTTAGGAAGTTCAACGAAAATTAGATTCGCCCCTTTTTTGTAAGTGTCCGTTCTTCTACACTTTAAAACATTTAAAGAAAAAAATTGGAGCTGGTTTTGAGAAAATAATTTTTTACAAATTGCATACATTTCAACCGCAAATTACGCGGTAACTACACGTTTCTTTTTTTAAAAAATATGTATGATTTATTTTTAAGATCTGATTTTTTTAAACAGACTTTGTCTGAGGCAAAAATTTCTGTCTTTAATTTTATAGTTGTGAAATGTTAACTTTTTGCAATTTTCGGAAAGAATAAAAAGACAGTGGAAAATGGGAGTAGCACCATATTTTTAGCGTCTTTTATTACATTTGAGGAAAATTTTTAAAAAAATAGAGCGGTTTTTGAGATAAAAATTGTTAAAAACCTTTCAACTAACAATATTTCTCGTAAAATTACACAAAAACTACTCATATTTTCAAATAATTGAACATGAACTTATTTGATGATATGTATGTACTTACAGATGGCATTTTCTTCCAAAGAATAAAATGCGTTTGCATCTAAGGGTCCCGTGTCATCGTCCCAACTGCAACATCAAAGTGCAATACATACGTTTCAATGTTTGAATTATTTTCACACAACGTGCGCACCCATTCAGACAAGGAATCTTACATTTTGGCTTTAAATACTGAGATAATAATCACCAAGTTTTCAATTGTTAATCTAACAATAAGAAAAAAATGGCTGGCCTGGAACTACAGTGCTCTATTGTACGAATAGACAATGCGACGACTTACGAATTGATTAACATTAAAACCATCTGCCAATACTAAAGTCGTACTTTTATTATTTGGCGCATACAACGACAAATTACACATAGACCACTTCAGAATGTATTAATGCTTACCTGTTCGGATGAAACTTTCCTTAATCTGGATTGTAGTAAAAATGTTTAACAGACCACTATAGTTCCAGGCCAGCCAATTATTACATACCACCACGCGCGCCTAACTAAAGAATGACATAGAATGATAGTCAATGAAAAACCAAATAATAATTTCTTTACGAATTAATTTCTTCGTTTACAATACAATATTGATTATTCAATAGATTAATTTTTGCATATTAATATAAAATGGGTGAAGTTATATCATTATAAGAAATAAATTCTAAAAACGAAATTCAAGTGTCAAGCCATTTTCTATTAATATTTCCAAGACATGGTAGAATATATTTCCGTTTCAAATTCTCTTAGAAAATAACTGCCAATTTAGGGAATAGAAACGACTGTCATCCGATGTTTCTTGCTAAACAGAAACGAAACTTACTCTGTTAGATGGTGTTTATTTTTTAATCTTTGCAGCTTTCTGTTGTACCGGAAATCGAGAATTGCCAGTAAATCGTCCAGAAATGTGTCATCATGCAGCGTCAGCTGAAATGTTCGAAAAACTATTAACTAATATAAAACTAATTAATACAAGGAGTCTTACATTTAACAGTAATAGTTAAATATTTCTTAAACCAATCTGTGAAATTAGATTTCGTGTGCGGAATAACATTATGCTCCCAATTCCATTCGCCATTGACTTATGGTGTAATAAACGTGTCAAGATATTCGGTATACTGGCCAGATCGCCTTTAAGTAATATGTGCAAAAACAATCGCATGAGCAACATTTCTAAATCTCTTGACATGAAAAGAAATCCTCTGATGTAAGCTAAGATTATACTAGTATTATACTCGTGAAAAGCGCATAAAACTATCTTCCTAATAGCAAATTTAAAATTATTATTTATGTAAGGAAGGAAGTAGAAAAGGAAGAAATGGAGAAAGAATGGGAATAAGAGGAAAGGTAGGAAAAAAGGAAAGGAATGAAGGTGGAAAGGAAAATGAGAAAAGGAACAAGGAGGAAAGAAATGATGAAAGAAGAAAAGGAGGAAAGAAAGGATGAAAGAAGAAAAGGAGGAACGGAGGAAATAAAAAAGAAAATGAAGAAAGAAGGAAAGGAAGAAACGGGGAAATAAAGGAGAGGACAAATGGAGGAAAGGAAGAATGGAGGAATGGAAAAATGTATGAGCGGATGTATGGAGGAAAGGAAGAATAGTGGACAGGAACGATGGAGCAAGGGAACTATGGAGGAAAGGGAGAATGGAGGAAAGGAAGAATGGAAGAAATGAAGAATGGAGGAAAGGAAGATCGTGTAAGAGGAAGTATGGAGGAAAGGAAGAATGGAGGAATGGAAGATTTGAGAGGATGTATGGAGGAAAGGAAGAATAGAGGACAGGAACGATGGAGCAAGGGAACTATGGAGGAAAGGGAGAATGGAGGAAAGGAAGAATGGAAGAAATTAAGAATGGAGGAAAGGAAGAATGTATGAGAGGAAGTATGGAGGAAAGGGAGAATGGAGGCAAGAAAGAATGGAGGAAAGGGAGAATGGAGGAAAGGAAGAAT
>BLKR01008590.1:0-16846 GCA_011170035.1 Teleogryllus occipitalis
TAGTTTTGGAGGCGTTGATCCATATGGGGCAGGCGTACAGTAGTAGCGGTCTTATGACTGTTTTGAAATATTTGTATGGAGGAATTCAATGGTACCGAGCTATTTCTGTGAATTATTGGTTTTAGCTGCAGTAATTTTATTTTGGCTTGAATTAGTTTGTTATCTATGTGTTGCTTCCAGTTTAGTTTGGTGTCTAGTTGAAGGCCGAGATATTTAACCGGTTTGTTGGGGGGTAACCATTCTATTGTGTTATTGTTCAGTGTCATAGGAGTGGGTGGAGTGTAAGGTCTTAGTGTGAATATTTTGGCGGAGGTTTTATTTGGATTTAACTGTATCTTCAGTTTGGAAGCCCAGCTATCTAACATGTGAAGGTATAATTGCATTCTGTTTCTAATTAGATTCATGGATGTGTCTGAAGAGAATATGGCCGTATCATCCGCAAATTGAGCTGTTTGAATATTATGTAGTTTAGGAAGATCAGCGACATACAAGTTGAATAAGGTCGGAGAAAGTGGGGAACCTTGAGGGAGTCCAGCTTTTATTAATCTCGGATTTGAAAGGTGGTTGTTAACATTTACCGAAAATGTTCTATTGTCAAGAAAACTATTTATTATTGAGAGTATGTAGTGGGGAGTGCCAATTTTGGTTAGTTTGTAGTTCAGGGCTTGATGCCATGTTCGGTCAAATGCTTTTGTAATGTCTATGAAAATCGCTATAGTGTGGTGTTTTCTTTGAAAGGCTGTGTATATATGTTCTGTAATTCGGAGTAACTGATGTTGTGTGGATATTTTTTCTGTGAATCCAAATTGTTCTATTGGTATAGCTTTTGTTAGGTGGAGATGTTTGTTTAGTCTTTTTAGGATAATTTTTTCGAAAATTTTTGAAAGGTTTGGTAACAAGCTTATAGGGCGGTAACTGTCGGTCAAGGCAGCGTTTTTGTTTGGTTTGGGGATGGGAATGATAATTGCATGCTTCCAAGTCAGTGGAAAATAGCCGATTCTGAAGCATGAGTTGAAAATGTTATTTAAAAATGCTATTGCTGGGGGTGGCAAATACTTTAGAGATGTGAATACAGGTACTTGCGGTATTATACGAAACAGAAAGTGATTGTGGATAAATCTCAACTGCAGTGGCAGTTCGTATATGTTTCTGAAGTGGAGGAAATAAAGCAATTGTAAAAAGTAATTCGAATGAAACACAGAACAAATTAGATTACATGCGTCGACTTGCAATGTAAGAAGAGATAAATATCTATCAGTTCGGTGTTCCCGGGTCTTCCATCGGTCGATATTTTTTGGTAACATCGGCTTACGGCTCGAGCGTAAACCGACTACATCCCGCGGTTAACATTTTGTTAGTCGTATTGCCCGACTCCATCCCATTCTCTGTTTCTTCTTAGTTTGAGGACTGATTTCTACATTTATCGTGTCTGATTATAAAAACATTGACCGATTTTATTTTTTCATTTATGTGTGTTTACAAAAAAAGCTTTGCATGACTTTCTACAGCACTGTCAACGATGAAATTCACACTTACAAGTTTGTGGAAACAAAACTTGAAACCTCCCACGAACTTATTCTTATTCCGCAGACGTAACATACGCAATTCCGAAGATTCTTCCATGTTCACCTGTGTTCGATATTTTCTGCAAACTGGTGCGAGAACAACTATTTTCGCTTTTTATGAATTCAAACTTCTTTCTTTACCGGATGAACGAAAATGCCTGCAGTCGGGATATGCCCTCTTAAGAAACGAAAAGTGAAAGATTCCCAAGATTATCTAGAGGACAGATGGCTTAGGGCACCAACTGATGTCACCGCAGAGCTTCTGACTGGTTGTTCCTAGGTTCGAGTCCCGAGAGTGGCTACATCGGATTCAACCGCTGCCTGGAGGCAACTTCCTGGGGTCGGCTGCTCTGATCGGTTGTTTTTCGTGGTTTCTATGATCAACACCGAGCAAATCCCAGAGAAGTACTCTAACAAATGAGTCACCGACTGCGCGTGATCTTTCCTTACTTTTCCTTGTCCTATCCTCACCCCTTACACACTCTTACACTTACATGCACTACACTACCACATATTCCGGGAGACCGGTCGGGAGCTTAGAGCTTGTCCTGTCTGTGGCGGTGCCCCGCTGGTGGGAGATATCTGGTAGGGGAAATTCCGCTTGTCGACGGTTGGTGGGCGCCGTATCACTCCCTCTCACGGGGGAACATCACCACCTTCTCCCTGGGGATTACTTGCTTACGGGACTAATGACCTTAGTAGTTGATGCGCCCGGAATCGCTAATCAATAAATTAACCAGGATTATCTGGGAAGTGAAGGTGAGGACCAACTGATGCAGTTGGACGATTTCTTGCTGCTCTGACGGATTTCTCACCATCCATTACACGATTATCTGGTTTGAAAAGAAACCAATATATGACACAGCAAATGAGAAGATTTTCCACCTCCTGCGGTGTAAATGCATTAAACATTCTTTCCGTCAGCCCGTAGGTGCACTTTGAAATATCGACGGAGAAATCTAACACACGAGAGAAGGAAACAAGGCTTCTTCCTCAGAGCGACTTCAATATTGATTTTAACTGATTTCGAGAAGTTTAAAAGTGCGCGTAATTTAAAAGACGATCAAAATTGTTTTGTTGCTAGCAACTAAAATTAGTTCGTTTCCATAAATCATAAAAAATAATTTATTTGGATATCACACCCAGAAGACGAAAATATCTTACTATGATGATTGCTTTTCTGAGAAACCGCCACTGCTCAACAGAATGGTAAGTATAACTTGCGGTGCTAAAACAGCTGTATTTTACGCAAAAATTACGCAAAAATTACGCAAAAATTACGCAAAAATTACGCAAAAATTACGCAAAAATTACACAAAAAGTACTCAAATTTTCGAACAATTATACATGATCTTATTTCAAAATCTATCTTTAAGGAATATATTTCATTGAGGTAAAAAATCTGTAATATTTTCATTGCAGGAAACTCTCAATAAATTTTGAACTTTTGCAGTTTTTGAAAAATCAGAGATTTCAACGAACATGATACCTGCACCATTCTCTTAAATGTTCTTCACGCTATCCAACAACAAAACTTAATCAAAGGCGATTGAGCCATGTTTTTGAAAATTTGAAAACTATCCCAAGGGTTTCATGTAAAATACCCCCCAAAATTAAAATATCGGTTTCAAATTTCAGAGCAAGCAACATCACTCATATCGATTGCGGAATATCAATTTTGGAAAAAATCGGCTGAACGGTTTAGCCGCTAGCATTGTTCACAGACTTATGAACGTACAGATAGGAAGAAGTTTTGCCATCATTCGATTTTTCGGCATCAAGGACCCACAAATCATGAATTCAGACTACACCATGTTTTAGAGGATTTTTTTCTACATTGGGCAACTGGATTTATCCACCTTTGCCTTACCAGGGTCCTGTAATAAGATTTTTTCTGCCAAAAATTCGCCGTTTTTTGCGCAACAGTACGTAACTTTCTCTTTACTCCGTAGAGAGAAAGTAAAAACGCTCTAATTACAAAAATCGCTCGTTGATTAATCTATGTGCATTGAAACGTTAACTTTAACATTCACCAATGTTGAAATATTGCATATAATTATGCTATGATTGATCAATGAAGCTTTTACGGCCAATATTAATTATTAATAGATAATTTAATACGATTAAATACCAAGCATTCCACATTTATCAGTAAAAATTGTGAGAGCAGTATATCTAAAATTACTGGTAATTTATTAACATATAATAATACAAAAATTATTTGTAATGAAACAAATAATTGGACGTTCGTAAGCATGATAATTAACATTTAGTATTGTTATTCACGACTCTGCTCAGCTCTGAGACTAATAAATGCTCATTTTAAGAGTGGAAAGCAGAAATAGTTTGTCAAATAATTGTCGAAAATGTGTTGAGGTACACCTGGAATTGTAGTTAATAGCTCACAGCAAATATTAGACAACATATTTTATTGCTATTTGGATTTAAAAATAACATACAATTATTATATTTTAATTCTTTTTAAATTAAAAGGTTTTATACTGTGTAGATATTTTACCTACACAATAAAAAGTGAAAGAACTATATTAAACAGAGAACAAATAAGAATAGGTAATGAAACTCAGCTTTAAAGAAGAGGATTTTAATTAGGGTATACTGCATTGGCATGTGACGCACTGCAGTCAATGAAGATTAAAGAAATTGTTATTTTATGAAATATTACTAGTACGTTTTTGCACAATACCCCACTGGTCAGCGTGCTCGTTTTCTATGACGCGACCCCGGGTTCGATTCCAAGTCGGGGCAGATTATTGTGGGCGCTTTCCTTGCAATGCCCCAGTGTCTGCTGCTGTGTGAATATGAGAAAGCTCACTTCTTAGGTTGAGAAGACCAAAATAGGTGAAAGGATGTCTATGTGCTAACCACACGTACCCCTTAAACCCATGGCCTCAAGGCCGGGACGCTGCTATTAGGTCTTGGCCCCGTCTGAGGCTGTTATACAGAGAGACAGACGAGACAGACAGAGACAGACAGAGACAGACATGTATTTACACAAGAAACAGAGCATGCAAATTAATTCATAATTGCAATTATCTGTCTTCCTAATTTGTCTGTGTTATAAGAAAAAATTTGTATGAATACATTTCACCGTAATTTATTTGAACGTTACAAAATATACAACTCGATGGAGAATCCCTGATGACGATGTAGCTCTAATTTGAATGTTTGTTTGGCTCTCGTAAAACAGGGGAACGGTTCTATAGATTCCACGAACTACGTGTCATTTGAATTACAGATAACGGTGAATACATTTCATGCACCACTGATCGAACATCAGTGCGACACTGCGACCTTGTGTTTCTGAAAATGTTATACTAACACAGCAATTGAAACAGACGACACAACCCTAAGAAGCTAGTTGTGTGTGTAGAGGTTCGTTAATTTTACATTGTTTATTTATTAAGGAAACAAATATTGCAGTAACCATTTTCATCTAAATTTTGCCATTGTAATTTGATAAACGCGACTCCTGAGTGGCTGATGGACAGTTTTATGGCTTCCTGTGAGTCGGTTCCGTGTTCGATTCCCGGCTTGGGCAAAACTGAAGCTGTAGTTTTCTAATACAAACCGTCACAGTTTCTATAGTTGTGCGACGAAAGAAAGCTCCAAAAGAGCAAGTTATTATCATGGGGAAACGTCTTTCTCGCCACATGTTTCCCATGTCTCAGGTGGATAATAAATAAAAGCAGGGGCAGATCTGGGGTAACCGCTAGCTCGGAAAAGTGATTAATCCGACCCAAATGGCAAATACACATATCTATAGGTGTACCTTCAGAGGCGGTAAAACAGTATCTCACATATTCTTTCTACACTCTAGTGCCTCTGACCGGGAGGTCCTAGGTTTGAGGCCGACGATGGAAGGACTTTCGACACTAGCTAGATAGCTGGGTCGAGTTCTGTCGTTGTCTGTAGACCAGGTGGCAGTTTAGAGAATGTCCCGGCTGAGGTGGTGCCCCGCTGGTAGGAGAAAATCCCGCAAACCGACGGTAGGTTGGCACCGGATCTCACCACTCATCAGGGGAAGATCACCGCCACCTCCCGGGCAAAAAACATGCACTATACTTACAGGACCAATGACCTTAGCCGTTGACGCGCCCGGAATGACGAATTAATCAATATTCTTTCTAATATAATCATTCCTCTTCGTGTGCATTAATCAAACGGACAATGCTTACTGAAATATCAAACTAATGGTTTTTCAGAGTTTTGACGAGTGTATATTATAATGCGCTCATCACTTGCAATTTCATCTGAAACTAGCCTCCTAGTCTCTTAACTAAATTATTCCTCTCATGCGGGCGTTCGATCATTCTTAACTCGAAAGTAGCATCCTTGGCACTTAAAACAAGAGTTTCTGAGGCTCCCAGTGGAGAGGTAGAGTTGTGTTCTTTAGGCCATAACCTATATGTTGAGACCTTGTTAGACTTTCTATTGTATTTTAATGGTTTAGTTCTCCGTGACACGATGAAAGAGACGAAAATATTCTGGATTTCGGTGAAACTTTTTCTATTGATAGTGATGCACAGTAACGGCCCTATCGGATCCTGGCTTTAAAGATTGAGAAATGTTCGTTCAGCTAGATTTACTTCTATGTCTTTTGTTGTAGACTCTCATTTAATTAATAAGATACAAAAAAATCTTTATAATTCCATAAACCATTGTCATCATCAGCAATATGCAAGTGTACACGCGCAGAGGAGAAAGAATCATTCAAATTATTTTAAAAAACAATTCATCACCATTGAAATCATGCCGAACTATAATAGCTTTAGAGATTCCACACTGATCATTAATAAATGAAACAATTACCCACTTTTAACTCAGTTCAATCGGGTAAATAAGTCTAATTACAATGAATCCTAAAATAATTTTTATTTTTATTGGTGTACTTAATGAACTTTAAATAATTTTAGATCGCCACTGTCACTTCCAAGATGAAATTAATTCGTTTGTTCTACTGCAACTTTGATCATCAAAATTCTTCGACTGGCCCAATAGTTATTAGAACGACGAGAAATTCTCAAAGTTCATGATAAAAAATTATTTAATCATCAAAGACAAGTGAAACTTCGAACCTGCTCTTTGAAAGCTATTATCCAGTTATATTCGAGACTATCCGGTTAGTATCTAGTGAAAAATTGTTTTAGTTTAAGGACAAAGAGTGGCTTGGATAAACTCTTGAGTACCTAAGAGTACAGTACAGGGCAGACAAGACAAAGTGCTGTACAATATTACTATGAAGTAAAGAATACCTCTTAACGGTCGGAAAAATGGCATGTGATATTCTGGAAATACCGCGACGATCGGTGCAATGCAATCAGTGTTAAGAGGCAAAGGGACCTATGAGTATGAACGCAGGCAGGCCACGCAATGCCGCCCGGAATCGTTGACGTACTGTGACACCGCTTTACCGAAGAGAGCATACTCACGAGCAATCGCATGACAGACAACACACGCGACATGTGAAGGGCAGGCGTGAGTTTTCAAAGAAAGAAAACTCTCAGGGAAGCTGGAAGATTTGATTTTTGGTAGAATTTTGAAATGTTTCCAGGAAGTGTGGTTGACAGGTCTGATAGCCAGTCTGTCTCCTACCTGTGGGAAACAGTCACTCACTTCTTGTGTAACATTACGTACAATAATAGTTATCAATACCGGCATCAATAATCACACATTTTGGTTTAATGATACATCATGTGAAGTCCAGCATCTATATCTTACCAACCGCAATGCTATAGATAGATATTATTTATGCAAGTAGGTTTTTTGAAACATGATCGGGAAAATACTGTAATTTACATGCAATAAAGATGCATTAATATTACTTAATATTATTTTGAAATGATAATAATAATAATAATGATATATGGTTTCTGAAAGATCTTAACTGTAATTGTATTGAGTTCAGAACCATATAAAACACACTCAGGAAAACATATATTACTCAAAGATTTTCTCAGCAAAGGCAATTTTCCCCACAGATCCCCCAGTTCACTGACATAATACAAAATTTAAAAGTTACAATTTTTTAACGATATTTCAATTTGCAAATTGTTGTAATTATATTACAATTTCTTCCAAAGATTGCTCATTTATAATGTACGCAACTGCATTTCATCATAAGGAATTCTCGTAACACAAAAGCAGCAGGAGGATAGAATGCAATGCTCATTCCAATGATTTTGAACAGACTAATTATAGAATATGTTTAGGATAATAAGGAAAACTACATTTTTCAAAGTTACAGACCCACACTTTTCTCTTCCAGATTTTATTAAAAACTATATTCCCACACATGTTTGTCATAAAATGTTGAAACATCTGGAGTGGATGAGTTTTGCAAATACATTATGATTAAAACAGTATTTAGCACTTATCCTAGGTATATAGAATGTGATATCCAGTGTCAATCTTCTTGCCAGCTTAGATGGGTTTGCCCCTACAATGCTTTCTCTGCCAGCGGGGCACCGCCGAAGGTTCTACAACCTCCCGGCCAGTGATGCTACAATGGAATCAGCTGTTGCTCTTAGCCATCTCATTCGGTCAGATTAAAATAATTTCTCCATCGCTTTCAGGACTAATATAAAATGGAACAACATGTCAACTTTCAAAAACATACAAAAACAAAAACAAAATGCGCAGACGTTTCCTCAAACAGGGGCCGAAAGGTACGTTTAAACAGAAACAACAATTTTTGAACAAACAATATCAAAAACAGAAAATGTGCAAACGATCCCTGCAATGCTTCCAGGTCTAAAGGCAGATCTATACTGAAACAACATAGTTTTCGAACAGATTTATTTAAAAAACACAAAGTAATTGATTGATTGATGTTTCCGGGCACGTCAACATCTATGGTCATTTATGTGAGTCTGGATTTTCCTATTTTGCGTACTAACCTTGATCTATGTGCACTAACCTGACCTATGGTCATTGTTGCGAGTAGTGAAGTGTCCGTAGGATTTCGGGTAGTAGCGTTGATTCCTTCTCTGCTGGATAGTGAGTTCTACATGGCGGCTTGCGGGGTACACCCTCCTCCAGGTATCTCCCCAGCAGATCATCGCTCAATCCAAGACAAGCTCTACGCTCTCTAATGGGCATCCGTCATGTGTGGTACTATAGTGCATGTGAGTGTGTATTTAGATGAGGGGTGACGATGGAGCAAGGAAGAGGAAGGAAAGATCGCGCGCAGTGTGAATCGTTTTTAGAATACTACTCCGGCATTTTCCTGGTACTGGTCGGAGAAACCAAGGTAAAATACCGATCAGAAAATCCGGCCGCTAGAATTCCCAGACCGCAGCGTCAGAATTCGACGTAGGCATCCAGTGAAAAATCTGCTAGCGTCCGCACTCAAGCCACATGACTTCTGTCAGGGTCGCTGCCGAACCAGCGGCAATCTCGTTCCCAGGTAAACTCCTCCTGTCAAAACAGGGTAGAAACGCTTCCCTGCCTGTCCAGGTAGGTCGGCACATCACCAGCGGAAATCATTGGCAGAGTCCGGGGGTGGGGTAGGGTGGGGCGGGGTGGAGCGGGGCGGGGCGTGGTGAGATTGTGCGGGGGGCCGAGGTGTGGCGAGGTATGGCAGGGAGGGGTGTGGTGGGATGTGGGGTGGGGTGGGGCAGAGTGGTGAGGAATGGGGTGACTCGCTTAGGGCGAGGTGTGGTGGGTAGTGGTGGACGGAGTGGGTGGCGCGTGGCGGGACGGGGCAGTGTGGGGCTGATTGGGTTGGGCGGTGTGGTACGGGTCTGGTCGGAGTGGGGCGCAGTGGGGCGAGTTGAAGTGGACAGGGTTGGGCAGATTGGGGTCGGCAAGGTGGGCGTGGTGAGTTAGGAAAGGCGGGATTGGGTGGGTTGGGGAGGGTTGGGGTGGGTTGGGGTGGGTTGGGGTGGGTTGGGGTGGGTTGGGGCGGGTTGTGGTGTTGGGTTGTGGTGGGTTGGGGGTGGGTTGGGGTGGGTTTGGGGTGGGTTGGAGTGGGTTGGGGTGGGTTGAGGTGGGTTGGGGTGGGTTGAGGTGGGTTGGGGTGGGTCAGAGTGAGTTGGGGTGGGTTGGCGTGGGTTGGCGTGGGTTGGCGTGAGTTGGGGTGGGTTGGGGTGGGTTGGGGTGGGTTGGGGGGGTTGGGGTGGGGTGGGGTGGGTTGGGTGGGTTGGGGTGGGGTGGGTTGGGGTGGGTTGGGGTGGGTTGGGGTGGGTTGGGGTGGGTTGGGGGTGGGTTGGGGTGGGTTGGGGTGGGTTGGGGTGGGTTGGGGTGGGTTGGGTGGGTTGGAGTGGGTTGGAGTGGGTTAGGGTGGGTTGGGGATTGAGATGGGTTGGGGTGAGTTGTGGTGGGTTACGGTGGGTTGGGGTTGGTTTGGGTTGGGGTGGGTTGGGGTAGGCGGAGTGGGGCGGGTGGGGAGGAGTTAGGCGGGATGGGGAGGGCATGGTTGCGCGAGGTGGGACGAGGCGGAAGGGGTGGGGTGAGGGTGAGGAGGGGCGGGGCGGGGCGGGGCGAGCGGCGGCGTGCATCGGCCGCGGGGTCGCTGCGGTGGCGCCGCGGGGAGCCGTCGTCGGCAGGGACGCATGAAATTCGCATGCGCGTGTGATGTCGGTCCGCCCGCGGGGGCGCCTCGGTGTCCCCCAAGGGCCAAAAGCTGGTGCAAATTTAACGAGCGATCGAGGTGAGGTAGGGCTTGGGGAAGAGGGGGAACGTTGAATAGGGTAGAGAAGGTTGGCGTAGAGGAGAGAGGAATTGAAGCAAGGGGAGAGGATTACGTAAACAAAAAGTGAAGGGGTTGAGAGAGAACGGGGAGTTCTGGGAACATGAAATACAGATTGGATACGCCGGGGAGCTCCGAAAAGCAAATAAATTTAATTGTCTAGACCACTCTGCGTGCTCATCTTTGCCGATGTTCCGGCTATTTCTGTGTCCTTGCGTGATTTTTTAGCCTTATTTACCTTTCGTCCCTGAGAAATTTCTGCGAAGACTATTCGAATTTTTCTGAGTTCGACTTCACTACGGAGGACAAGACTGCCCGAGGATTATGCGCCAGGGCAAACATGACAGAAGAATGTGGAATTGCGACAGGTAGGGATGAGGTGAAGGGTAGACGAGAATGCAGGAAGGAATTGTGGTAGATCAGCATATGGTAAACCTGCAATGGTAAAATGCGCTTCCTTTGATCAAACTAGCAAAGAGGTTTGAAAAAAATATAAAGACAAAGACAGAAAGAAGCGTGCCTCATAAATTCGAGGGAAAGCCGGCGAAGTCATGAGGTAGATAATAGTAGGGAGGAGGTTGGGTGAATGCAGTAGAATCATGTATGAAGAGTCATGATGCAGTGGAGTGATCAGGTGGTAAATGTGGAATATAGGACGTCCAAAGGGTAAAAGATCTCGAAAGAACCAATGCAAGAATAGTGTAAAGAGAACGGATAGGTTTTGAAACTGAAACAATTAGAGAAAGCGAGAATTTGTATACTGATCGGGTGGGACATTGGCCTTGAGGGCCATGAATCTTGAGTGCGATAAACCACCGAAAGTGCGCGAAGGTTCCAAAATCTACGCAGTCATCAACTGAAAGATGGATAGCGAAAATATTCAAGAGACAGTACAAAAGTTGAAGTGAGACAATATGAAAATACTCAGGAGACAGTCAAGTTGAAGAGAGAAGAAACGAATGGTCATTGTGAAATTAAGCAGGAGGCGGTAATCGTTGGGCAAGATATTCAGGCGGTACGGTGCGTGCATGACGGTACAGAGATGCGGTATGATAAAGGCAATGTTGGCGGTATTTCAGAAAAAGTGGACGGAGATGATTGGTGGCGGAGATGTTTAGAGATGTATATGAAATATGCATTTTGGATTTCACCAGGCGATGGTTGTAGTGGATATGTCTGGCCGGGCGATGGATGCCACCGGCTTAGATGGCTTAGGGCATCAATTAAAGTGATTGCAGTGCTCCTTATCCAGGGGTTCTGGGGTTTGAGGACCGACGATGGCAAGATTTTCGACACTAGCTTCGTAACTAAGTCGGATTCGGCCTGTCTGGAGAATTGCAGCGACCGGTTGCTCTGATCGATTGTTTTCCGTGGCTTCTCTTATCAAGACCAGACTGCAGCAGAATCTTAACAAACGGAAAACAGACCGCGCGCTATCTTTACTTATTATTTCCTTGTCCTATCCTCTCACCTTACATACACCCACTTACACTTGCATGCGCTACACAAAAACTCATACCGGAAGACCAGTTGGGAGCTTAGAGTTTGTCCCGGCTGGAGCGGTTCCCCGCTATTGGGAGATACCTGGGTGAGAGACAAAGGTGGGGTCAAGGCGACGGGTAGGGCGGGTTCGGATCACGTCATCCAGCGAGAAAATATTACATCACCGCCATATTCCACGATAAAACATGAACTACATTTACGGGACTATATCAGCAGTTGACGTCACCGGAAATCACAAATCAATCAGTTAATAAATCAATGAAGATGGATGACCGCGAGATAGCGGCTTTGGAGACAGGTGGGCGATGCCTCAGAAGTAGGTGAACCAGAGGTCGGCAGATGGGTAGTGGGGGAGGGGGGAGATGGGCAGTGAGAATTTTGGGTTCGTGTTGGAAGAACCGGAGTGCGGCTTGAAGAGTGGTGAATAGTCAGTGTGACGGAGAAATATGTGACAGGGTAGCGTGAAGTTTTATGGTGTGGAAACGAGAGAATGCGGAAAACGTGAGCAACGTGTGGCGTGGAGTCGGAGAGGCGCATTAGAGGAGATGTTGCAGCAAAGAGTGTGACCGTTTCAGGGTGGAGAGCGCGAGTGTAGAGATGGCGGACTGAGTTGTCAGCTTCACAGCAAGTACCACTCGCGAAAGAGAATGAAGAGGCCTGTACGACTTATTAAGTACCGGGAAAGTTGACTCAGTGCATCAACTGATGTCACTGTAGTGCCTGTCACCGGGAGGTCCTTGGTTCGACTCCCGACAGGGGCAAGACTTTCTACAGTATCTAGACCGCTAGGTTGATTTCAGTCGTTGTCTGGAGGAGAATTCTAGAGGCCGGCTGCTCTGATCGGTAGTGTTCCATGGTTTCTCCGATCAAAAACAGGCGAATGCCGGTACAGTACCTTAACAAACGGGCCACGGACCGCGGGGATCTTCCTCCCTCTTCTGTATCCTTACATAAATTTACACTAACATGCACTACACTACCACACATGCCGGGAGACCAGTCGGGAGCTTAGAGCTTGTCCCGATTGAGGCGGGGCCCCGCTGGTGTGAGATTCCTGGTTGAGAGACACCCCGCAAGTCAACGGTAGGTCGGAGCCGGATCTTTTCAACAGGAAAATATGCACTACTCTAACGGACATCTGAAGTTGACGCGCCCGGGATTACTAACAACCAATTACGTGCGGTTGATTACACGACCGGGTCATCGTTAGAGAGCAGTAGAACGTGCTCAAAATTGCGAAACCACCTTCGGTGGCTCAGGGAATAAATTGATGTCACTGCAATGCTTCTGAGCGGGATGTCTTAGGGTTTGAGTACTCACGGAGACAGGATTTATGATGTGGATCAGCGCATCAACTGATGTTCCTCCAGTACATCTAACCGGGACACTGTTCGAGTCCCGACAGTGGTAAGATTTTCAACACTAACTTGTCAGCTAGGTCGAATTCAATCGATGTCTGAAGGAGAATTCTAGCGAACGGCTGCTCTGATCGGTTGTTTTCTGTGGGTTTCTCCAATCAGTACCAAGCGAATGCCGGAGCAGTACCCTAACGCACGGCCCACGATATATCCTTCCCTCTCCCTCCCCTGTCAGTCTCCCTTTAACACGCATTCACTATCGAACCACACATGACGGGAGTTCAGTCGGGGGCTTAGAACTTGTCCCGGCTCGGGCGGTGTCCCCGCTTTTACGAGAACGTGTCCCAAAGCTTAGGCGGTGCCGGACAAAACATGAGCTACACTTATGGGACTAATGACCTTAGAAGGTAGGAAATAGTGTGGACGAGAAAGTGAGACTGCGCGCACAAATAGAGAGATAGACGAGCGATGTAGAAAATGTGTGAGTTAAGGTAGAATGACGGATGGAATGGAGCAACGATGAAATAGTCAGAAACTGCCAAAACGAATAAGCGCGACAGATAAGAGGCAATAGCGAAGAGTGAGATCGATTAGAGGTGACTAGAACGGAAGAAAGGGGTACGAGCTAGCAGGTTGGTAGGCCCGAGGCCGAACGATACAGCAGGCGGGGAAGACAGCAGCAAAGCGTTGCGAGCGTGCGTGCGACCATGCACTTTGGATCCCATCCGCTCGGTCAGGGACAGGGGGGCGGGGCTTTGGAGGGTTTCCGGCATGGAAGGGTTTACGGTCACTACAAGGATTTACATAATACAGCTGCTCACTTTACCATGCCTCCTAGATGATTAAACGTAGTGTGATGGGGCCAAAGAAATATAGGATTGATTGTTAGTGAGTTCAACCACTGATGTTCCGTAAGTTTAGTTCACGTTTTTCTCCGAAAGATGGTGGTGTACTTTCCCTACTGGTTGGCGTGAACCGGCGCCGACCTACCAACCAGCAGAATACAGTCCCAGCTGGGACAAGATATAGGATCCTGACCGGTCTCTCAGCGTGGTAATGTAGGCATGTTAATGTGAGTGAAAGGGGAGAGGAAAGACAAGGGAGAGTTAGGAAAGATCGCGTACGGTCTGTGGATCGTTTGTTAGAGTACTGCTCCGGCATTTTCCTTGTGTTCATCACAGAAACCACGGACAGAGCAGCCGTATGCTAGAATTCTCCTCCAGACAGCAATTGAATTCGACCTAGCTGACAAGTTAGTGTCGAAAATCTTACCACAGTTGGGACACGAACGGTCTCCCGGTCATATGAACTGTAGTGACGTCAGTTAATATACTGACCGGTGGGTCAGGGTATCAGGTCTCAAGGTAACAGGTCAGAGGAGGGAGAAGTCAGGGGAGGAGCGGTGTAAAAGTGGAGGGGGGGCGTAACGAGGGATGGGGCCAGAAGGGTGAGGGATGCATAGGGCAGATGAAAAAGGGGAAGGGTTGGGATGGAGGGGAAGGGGCGGAGTAGTGGCAGAGTAACGGTGTGGAGTGGAAGCGTAACGCAGTATGAGGAGAGGGAGGGTGAGTCATGCTTCAGGCTTCAGGAAAGGGGTCGGGTGGAGATGGAGATGGAAAGGCGGAGTAGTGGCGGAGAGAAGGACGAGCGTAGAGGGCATGGCAGTGGGAGTTGAATTGAATTTGCCTTATTTTACGTGGCGAGACTCAGGCCATGAGGCCTGCTCTTCCGTCTGACCACGCAAATTACGTTACGCTCCTTTCACCAACCATGGGAGAAAGAAGGTATTACTTGGGCGACGAAACAGGCGATTTTGAATTTACCTCAGAGGCATCATTTAGGCTTCACGATCTTTTACATGCAGTAAATGTACTAAGATGGGACAGCCGGCTTTACTTCTCCTCCGAAGGAAGGCGTACGAAGGATTTTTTCGCCCTTAAAAATCCACGGCTTCGATCGGGTTCGAACCCGCAAACTTGGGTATAGCAGTCCGATACGCTAACCGCTAGACCATCGCGGGAGGATAACGAATGCGGGGGGCGGGGCGAGGGTGGGCGTGGCATGCTTAGAGCAGGGGAAGGAACATGCCAGGGGAGGAAGATGGCGGGTGTAGGAGAAGCAGAGGAGGACGGGCATTGATGGCGAAGGGGGACGGGGCGGGCGAGGACGGGAAGAGCTTCCCTAGGGCTCTGGGGCGTGCGCGGGCTTCGAAGGGGGACGCCGCTGTGTCGGACGTCGACGGCCGCGGCTTTCCCCCTTCCCCCTCTGTCAGTGACCTGACAGCGAACATTCGCGGGTTACTCACACGGGCAGAGACGCCACGGGTGGTGACGTCACACCTCTCTTACAAACCCTTGTGCATTGGCTGGTTGGTTGGTTGGTTGATTAGTGATTCCGGGCGCGTCAACAGCTTAGGTCATTAGTCCCGTAAGTGAAGTGCATGTTTTTTCATCGGGAGATGGTGGTGATCTTACCCCGCTGGTTGGCGAGACCTGGCGTCAACCGACCGTCGGCTAGCGGGTTTTCCCCTAACCAGGACTCCCCGACCGGCAAGGCACCGCATCAGTCGGGGCATGCTCAAAGCTCCCGACCGGTCTCCCAAAATAGGTTGGTTAGTTAGTTAGTTAATGCCTTATTTTACGTGGCGAGACTCGGGCCATTAGGCCCGCTCTTCCGTCTAGCCACGCAAATTTCGCTACGCTCCTTTCACCACCTATCGGAGAAAGGAGGTATTATCTTGGGCGACGAAACAGGCGGATCTCAATTTTGCTCATAGGCTTCTTTTAGGCTTGAGGACAGCCGGCTTTACTTCCCCTCCGAAGGAAGGCGTACGAAGGATTTTTTCGCCCTTAAAAATCCACGGCTTCGATCGGGATTGAACCCGCAAACTCGGGTACAACAGTCCGGTACGCTGACCGTTACACCACCGAATCCGCTTACACCACCGAATCCGCGAATATGTGGTAGTGTAGTGCATGTTAGCGTAAGTGTGTGTATAAGTGGAAAGGATAGGACACGGAAGAGGAATAAAGGATCGAGCGCGGTCCGTGGCCCATTTGTTAGGGTACTGTTCCGGCATTCGCCTGGTGTTGATCGGAGAAACCACGGAAAACTACCGATCAGAGCAGCCGGCCGCTAAAATTCTCCAGACAGCGACTGAATCCGACCTAGCTGAAAAACTAGTGTCGAAAACCCTGCCGCCGTCAGGACTCGAACCTAGGACCTGCCGGTCAGAGGCGCTGCAGTGACATCATTTGATGCACTGAGTCACCTCTCCCGGTTTGCGCATTGGCCCTGGAAAGATAATGGACGAATGCATCTGCGTTCAGGATTGACTTAAAACTTCCCTTTCAAAACCTTGAAATTTCGCACTCCTAACTATATTGATGTTCAAATACAATAGAGCCATACGAATAAATATTTACTATCTACAACAATAGTTAATAGTTATTACCCTGTAAACCACTCAAAATGTTTATTAGTTACAGTTGTGTCAGACCTCATGATGGTCGTATTTTCCTGATCTGTGCAAGATGAACTCTACAAATTTGGAACAGCGATGTCATTAAATGATTATTTGTAATACATTTGTCATAATACTGTTCGATGATTAAAAGTATTAATACAAAATAGAAGTCCTTTAGCATTGTTTAAGATTACAAGACAAAAGTTCAATTCAGCCAGTATAACAATAGTTAATATTGATTCTT